>DWHO01002428.1:0-13379 GCA_018247575.1 Eurytides lysithous rurik
GGTACAACAAATTTGTTTTTGTTCCTAGTGTTAATGTCATGTACGTCACACTTCCTGTTAAAGTCATTAATATTTTTTGTGAACGTACATAACATTTAGCAACAGTCAATATGTTTATAGTAAGTATGGTCAGCAGTGCATGTGTTAAATTACAAGTATCGTTACATGTTCAACGAAAAAAATATTTACATTAAGCGTTTATTTAAGAGACGAGCAAAAAGACGTGATTAAATTCCCTTCTTAGATAAGCCTTACCTACTTGTGTCGACTGTAACAGTTTGGCTGAGCGATGCCTCCCACGTGCCTTGCAACACTACACTTTTCGAATTCAATCTAGCGTCTGCATCGCATTCTATCCGACCGGCCACTGTGATTTCAGTCTAGAATTTTAAAATTCTAACTAATTATACATATCCATCAAGCTATTGTTATATACATTATTGTTTTGGTAACAACTTGCCTGTGATTTATGTCTCACCGAAGACATTTCTGTTAGGCCTGCCTTTTTCATTATACATTGGGACAGATAGTGAATGTGGTTGTCGAAGTTGCTAGCTTTTTCGTGTAAGAGTTCAAAACCGAACCTAAAAAAAAAATAATTTCCTTTGAATAATTTTCATTCTCTTAGGATGCAACCAAATATATTATTATAAAGAATCTATGTTAGTTTGGTTGAAACCGACTGTTCTGTACGGCTGGCTATGGGCATATGCTAAAAACTTTATTAAAAGTAAAAGAATTTAGTTTCATTAATAATATTTTGAATGGTAAAACAGTTATGTATTTGTGTATGTGTGTGCTAACATAGCCAGACTCTGCGTTTAATCCAATTGCCACCTTTTAATTCACATACTATTTAGAATCTTCAAAATCGAATTACAAAAATACCATTAAAGTGTCAGCAAGTCTCAGGTTATTTTCCAGCCACACCATCATCTGTATGAAGCCGGACTGAATTAGTATCTCCATATCCATTTTTTCTTTTTTTTATAATATATAATTACTAGTTTGTTAGGAACATATTCACAAAGGCCTTACTCTCCAGAGGGACTCTCTTTTATCAGATTTTTTTTTCTAGCTGCAAATAGTGCTTGTTAAATGCCTTCTAGTTAATTCAAATATTTAACAATAAAGTAGAAAAAAAATTATGACTTGCAATTACATGTTGTTGTTCATCCATAAAGGAAGTAATTGACCAAAGCTTTTTTTTACTATCTTCTTTTTTTACTAATTAATAATGATTCTATTCTCTAATCTCAAAGGTATAGTACTAACGTATTTTTACGAACTTTTCTATAACAATCAAAAATAAAAAGTTAATCATGTATTAATATAAATTATACATTTATAACAAAATTTATAAATGATGACTGATGGCACTGATGAGCACTGATGAGACCTATACATGATGAAGAAACAAAAAATATGTTGATCATTTCATTTAGAAACTTTGCTGTTTATATTCAATGTTTATTTTTTTTTTTCATAAAATATTGCTTGTCTTATTAAGATAAGGTATAACCTAACCGAGGTGAATATAATACTTACATAGCTTTTGAATAAACCTCTCCATCTTCATTTGGTATTTGAGTGATGCATAACTCCAATAAATTATTGAGGCCGCTTGCATCAGTTAATGACTGTAACAGCTTATCAGCTCCATATGAATGAACAACTGTGCCTGGATTATTCCGCGACGCATATTTAGCAGATTTACCGCTAAAATATGACAAAATATATGTCAATAAATTATTGAAATCACCTCTAATGTATATTGTTTAAAGCAAAATTTTTGTAAAAAAGAAATAGTTAATCCAGTTGCTTTTAAAATTAACAGCTTAGTGTAGTGTATACTACACGTCTTATTTGATTAGTTCCATTGTGTTCTAGAAGTTCAAAGTCTAATAATAAAGAAATTTCTATAGAACTTGACTTCAACCCATTATATAGAAAAAAATATAAAGATCGATGACTATTTAACCTTTATTATTATAAAAAGACGATTTTATAACCTCCTTTTCAAAGTCATCAAGTAATTTAACACCCACAGGACATGGATGATGGATTTCTTAATGAATGATTAAGGATGTTATTCTAACATTAAACAAAATCACAAAATGTACAATTCTATTTATATTTACCAAATTTCTTATACAACTATTAGGCCTGTATTGTAACCCAAAATTATAAATGGAAAATTATTTACTGGCGTTTTGCTTTGCGATGGAGCCGGTTTCCTGTCTTAACATTTTACACTTATTAATAATTAAGACATACAGATGTGTGTTTCAACTGACCACTCATTTTATGATTGGTTATTCAAGTTCTTATCAGGTTACATAACCTATCAAGTCTAGCAAGTTGTTAGTATAGTTAATGCACTTTAAAATGTGATGTAATAAGCATTTTGTGCTCCATGCAAATTTTCTTTTTACCCACTTTTTAAACAGTAGTTTAGTACAGTTCTATCCCAAATAAAAATATTTAAATATTTTGTACTATTTTTAGTTTAGCCCTAATTTGCTTTTTAAAATGAAAATAATGGCTAGTGTTTTCTATTGTTATAAAATATTTAGACTTTGACAAGTTAAAAAAAAATTAATTACTCTTGGAATTTCACTTGCATTAACATGAAGGACTTATATAATTCATAATTTTCTTTTTATGCAATATTTAATACAATAAAATTGCAACTAACTTAAGTACTTGGGGTCGATTTTAATTTAAAAAATGTGTAATGCAGTTTGTATCTTAGATTCATTATTATAAAACAGAAAAAAAAACAGTGACTTACACAGTAGAAGAGTATGTTGCAGGGTGTAACTCATTTTGAATTGTTACTGTCTCATTTTCAACCTTTATCTTCTGAAATATTGAAACAGATTTAAAAGTTTTCAAGTGATTTAATACAATTTTATCTAAAAACAAAAGAAATAACAGTAAACAAGACTTAGAACAGCAGAAAGTATATATATAGGCATTTGATTTTACTTTGACAAATTGGTAAATGGTGATGAGTTAACTTGACTTTTCATGTCAAAAATTTTAGCTCTTTGAGTTAATTCATCACTGCATGCATAATGCATATTGAAATTTGATTACAGAATAATTCACAGACATAGTTTACATGCAAAATTGCCATTCACTAGTGTTGAACAAAGATTGACAGATTGACAACTTGATACAAATTCAAATATAACTATTTACAAAGCTCAAATCTTGATTTTTTGTACCATTTTGTATTTCATTTGTAATCAAGAAAATTGACAATATCAATTTCTCTACAAGCAACTTATTAATATGGAACTAAAATTGATATATAGCTTACTAAAGATACATACTAAGCATTAGTTCTGTGAAATGTATTTATGTTTTCAATCAAAATAGTAATAGTGTACGATCTCTTGCCACCAGAAAGAATAAAGTAAAGTAAGAGTGAAAAAATTAACAATATAAATCTAGTTTTATCCATAAATATGTGTAAAAAAATCTGTTTCTAAAAACAAAAGCTTTCAAAATTATAGTGTTTATCCATTAATAACATATATTAGGTAATGATAATTTTAATGATTATACTTTTGGCAAGTAAAATAAAGAAAGCATATACACAGAATTATTTAAAACAAATTGCTTTAAAGATATATAGAATAATTCTGAAGTAATTATGACAGCTTATATTATCGGAATACCTTCAAATTACACATTATCTTAAGAATGTGAGATATTAGTACACCTTAAACAATTCTGTAAGTAACTGTTATATTAGCTATAACATATGGTTAACTAAATTTAAGACATGGTGTATTTAAATTTAAGAAAAAACATGTAATTATTACACACAATACATACTTTATCATTGCCACAATCTAATCAGCAAGGCAATTGTTGAATGCAGAAATGTTTTATTGCATTGGATTTATATACACCATAGGTTGAATGAGTTGATGGCTGCAGACGAGTATGGATCTAGTCATGATTTGTAATTGACACATGAACCAGAAGCAAACTCGCCCACAAATATCATCAAGTCAATATATAAATAAAGTCAGACTAGACTCACACTTTGATGTTATAAAGTGTGGTTATAATCGGATAGCTCATTTTTCATGCATCAACTTAGAAATGACAAAAACTGGCAAGATTTTCTTTTTATAGGAATAATTTATGCACCAGGGGAAAAAAACATGAAAAACCAAATTTATTGTTGCAAAGCCATGGAAATGACCTAGCATATAAAAAAGTAGAAAAAACATAATTGTGATTTGTTTTTAAAATATACAAGTACAATTAGTACTACAAGTAGAAGTACCATATTAGCTAAAACCAAATTTTGGTCTTTGTTGTAGATATTGAAGATTTTATGAACTAAAAATCTTGGGAGATTAATCTGCAGTCACTCAATGAGTGTAGATCTAGTCACAGGATGTGTACTGTGCTACTAGATTTATACCCATTTAGTGCAAGCAGATTTAGTATCTTCTCTCTTCAGAATTTTCTTGATTAGTACACATAAATCAGTATTATATTACACATAAAGTTTGGTAGATACCAATTTATACAATCACAAAATTATTTACTCACACTTAAGTTTCATTATTTACTTTCAATTTTTAACTTACAATTTAAACAATATGCGTGATACAAAAACAAATCTTGAAAATTTAAGTGAACAAAAAAACTATTAAAAAAATTAAAATAAACAATGAAATCTAAAATAGTCACAAGAGTTGAAGTATGAGAAACAAAACAAAATTAAAATATATAAAATAATTGTATTACCTTCGGTATCGCAGTCATGTAATCCGATAGAACATCATTTTCTGACCTGATCGTTAAGGAAACTAATCCAAAATAATTCTAAATAAGATCAAAAGTGAAAATAAAAACGACAACATAACCTTATTGAAATTTTTAAATTAACAATTCAACGCCGTGTCCGTTACATACAAAATAAGTTAAATTTTAAAAGTTTAATAACAAAACACGTGGATGAATAAAAAACAAAAAGGATACTGAGCGGGAACTTGTGCCCCATAAACAGTCAAACTTGTGCCGGTATTTGCCGCTTCGTTAGCGAGAGCGTTAAGCCTATTTGCCGTCGCTTTGGAAAATTCCTTTTTCTCAAGTATATCCAAGTTTTCTAAAGTAGGCGGGGAACCGTTTAAGTGAGTCAAACTGAACGCCATCCATTGTTCAATAAAAGTTTCCGGGTCTACGTTATACTCTTCACATAAACTTACACCTTATTAAACATGAATAAAGACACAACCTTGAACATTAATTTTTTAGCGTTGAAGTTTTACAAACAACAACTAACTTTTAAATAAGTTTAGAAGTAACAATAAATTATACCTATACATTGGCCACATATAATTGATAAGTTGACTACTCACATTTTGTTAATACTTCTTTTTGTACATCTATACCCAAAAATTGAAATTGCTCAGTCACCAACTCTTCGGTAGCCATTTTCTGTAAAATTGAAAGAGCGGAGCGAATGACGGAAAGGAAGCACGAAGGAAGTAATACCGCCAATCAAAAACTAAAATTCCTCAAGGTTTAGCCATAGACAACCAAGTTCATAAATATAACCGTCATGTAACCAAAATAAAGGTATAATGCTACAAAAGTATTGAAATACAAATATATCAAAAGATAATTGAGGAATAACAATATTTCAGAATAGACATGAAAGATTGATATTTTACTTACTGGTCTGGTTAACTATCACTTTACACGTACTGTTTTATATTATATCCCATGTAAAGTAATAGTTGTCTACGGACGACTGAATAATTAATAAACTATTGTAACACTTATTATAAGTGTAGTGTAGTAGTGATGTTACGCACAGTAATATTAACAGGTCTTAAAATATATTAATTATTTCTTATGTACATATTTTTTTGGGGTGAGGACACAAACGAGCAGGCGGCTCAGCGAGTCAAACGAATAACGAGAACGCCGCCGCTCACATCTTCAACATCAAGGGACTCGTAAATATATTGCTGGTCTTTGAGATGGGAATATATTCTCCTTTTGCAAGTTCCAACGTCATATCCGTTGAGAAATACCGGTGGCGAGGACCGATTCCTCAAGTATATAGTTATAAAAAGGCCAAGTTAAGGCCTGATTCCATTTCGTAGACAGATCTTCATTGAGGGGAGAACAAGCGGCAACAGACTGAAAGCGATAATAATAATATATATATATATATTTTTACAATATATTATATTTAAACGTTGAATTAGAAAAGGTTAAATGCATTGCATGTTTGTTACAATGTCTTTACGCTCTTTCACGAAACAATGTTTCCAACAATTTTGACTTAACGTGTTGATTAGCCAACATTTTAATTATTTCTTTTAATGTATTTTCAAAAAAAGTTCGTAGAGGTCTTGGTTTAAGGGGATTTCTAATCGTGTTGGTTAGAACTCGACATTTCTTATGAGTGACAAGGACAGAAAAAGCTTAAGAAAGTTAATATATAATACAATAATAACATGAGAATGTTCGGATCATGTTCAGATGTAATAATTCAACAAAATTAAATTTCATAAATAAAACGCTTTTTTGTCTTGTGTTGAAAGTTTAAGAAACAAAAGACAATGCTGGTCAAATTTTAAAGGGAGTATCAATATATTTTTAGATGTGACATGTATAAATGTCATGGAAGAAATCGCGGAACAGTAAGCTTTTTCAGAGATTTATAAATAGGAGTCAGATTGATTCAAATAGGATGTTAAGATGTAGTAGGATGGTAAGTGTATTTTTTTTAATTTTTAAAAACATATATATTTATTTTGAAGTTGGATATTTATTAATAACAATTTGAGTTCAGCGGATTTCGTTTTATAGGTATATTTTTCTAACATTTTATATTTATTTCGAAAACGAAATAAAGATTATTAGTGACATCTTTCTTTTTACTCTTGATTCAAGAGTGGAACTAACTAATTGAGGTTTCATCATATGTTAAGTGATTACCGTAACCCATAGAACATCCGTGTGATTGGAAAATATTTTAAAAATGGATACCGTTTCTTGCCAGGCGTAATGTTAAAGTACAAATACATTCTCTTCGCATCGGGCTATTGTGACACCGTAGCATTTCTTCTACTCGTGCAATAAATTCATATGATTTTAATTATTGTTAGTATGAATGACAGCTGTTGTCTAGGTTTTCTAGAATGTATATGAACAATATTATTATATGCACTAACATAATGCGGAGGGTCGTACATTAGCCGCTCCCGTAAAAATATGTTTTTTCCCACAGATTAAATAGGCAGGTAGTAATAGCCGGCTTTATTATCTTACTCCTAAAGATTTTTTAAAACACTAAAGTATTCGTTTATTTATATTAATGTATTATATTATAATAGTAGTATTACGTGTGTTAATAGCGTTCTCAAAGTATTAATTAGTATTTCGATTGCAGTAGAGCCCCTAGGTACCTTATATAAAGTAGACTTTTTTCTTTTAATATTGTCAGCTGAGAGCCTTAATCTTGGTATAATGTCTTGAATGTTGGCAACACAACTGCAGCTCCACAAGCGTGTGGTCGGTTGCCCGGTTTTTTTATCAATGTTGTGGCCTAGAGCAGCGATTCCTTAATCGGATACAGCAGAATGCAAGACTTATGTGAAACTGTCACTTTGGTTCCGTGAATAACATGTCTTTGATTACTTGAAAAAATAATAAAAACAATTATCAATCAATCAGCAGTTTCGTACTAAAGCGAGAAATCAAGTTTTTGCTTTTAGGAACCGTGCAAATAAAATCTTTCATTTGTAATCATTCGATAATGGGTTCCTACAAAAATAAATGGCTATATAGCGTTGTTTTAACCTAAACGCCTATTTATCCCTGGCCTAGCCTATTTATCACTTTTTACAGAAGTCGGTCGTTTTAATACAATAACAGCTACTGTCACGAACACGTCAGTTTGTCTAATACTACACCAGACTGGCGTTCAATAACATTACATACTTTTGTTCCAAACGCTGAGTATAAGAACTCCAGCAATCGACAACGTATCTCAAATATTTCATATTCACGGTTATCACTTACCATTAGGTGAACTGAATCCTTGACTGTTACTTTCTAAGAGTTAAATTTTTTGAATAGGTACGATGTCAAATAAAATTTCGTAAATAAATAAAAATTGTTTACAGCCTGCATTTTCATCGCTTATTTCACATCAATTATGTTCTGTGGCGTTTTTTTTGTTTTTAGAGGATCAATCAATTGTATTTTTAAAGTCTTAGGCTACTTATACATACATATGTATATGTAAATACTCCCTTCCTCGAACGTGTGGAATGCGCTTGAAATTAATTCGATTGCTTATTAAACTTTGTATATATTTATTTGGTTCGTTCAATGATATCGGATGTTGTTTAAAATGAGCCTATAAGTTGTTGTTTTTGCATGCTATTGAGTCTATAATCTGGTTTGTTTGCTTTGCCCGAGGATGAGCCGCAGTTTTCAATAAATTATGCCGACGTGATAAAATACACATTTAACGTGATATTGCATGGAATGTTTTATGTTTGATTATACATATTGGAAATTTTATGTTTGATTTTTATAAGCCATTTCGATCATAAGACCTATGGTGTCATGGTAGAGCCATGCAGCGGTTAATGCCGATGCGGAATAGACAGTCCTTTAAAAGACGATTTTGCAGAAACAGATCTGAAGTTGATATATTGAAACGAAGGTAAAGCGTACGGTAAAAAGTGACTTAGAACAACGGTTGTCAAAATTGTGATTAATAATTATCATCAGGAACTTTATGTTCAATATTAACATCGGATTAACCGTTAGATATTTCGATGTCTTTGTGTGTTTTTGATGTGTTTTTTTGACCTAGGAATACGACTGTTAAATACGAATGTGACGACGCAATTTCTTGAAAATATTTCTTTTCTTATTATTGTATATACGAATATTTTTTGCAGGTTCTTAAACATGCAATAAGGCAAATTTCTACGACTAATGTCGATCTTACTCAAAGTCTTGTTAAAATGAAAAGACTACAAGCTAAATTTCAGGTAATCTTTTATATTCGAGGATCACTGAAATAGTTTTGGTTTTTACTATGGTTTTGTTGACGTGCCGTAAGGTTACATTTTGGAATAATAAGGTCGCCTACGATAAAAATAAATATATAACTATTTATGACCGCAACGTTATCTTAACCGACCTGCCCCAAACGCCCGATAAACTCTATGATATGACAATTATTAGGGCAACGATAGACGGCGACTTCTTGTATTCGCAGATTGCTGAAACGTGCAAAAACTTTATTTATACAAATTAAATAGCGGCACCGTTTGCTGCACAAGTAGCTTTATAGGTAAGACGCCTGATATATCTGTGAGAATGCCTTTAATAGCAACAGTTGAATACAGGACACATATTAATCAAACTAGTGTTTTTTTAAACATCGAGTTAGCGGTGATTAACATTAATTTTGCAGGCAATACAGATTTGGAAGGATGATACATCATGATACACTGCTCAGTTAACTATTTTTTGAATATTTGGAGGTTTATTAAATCGGGTTAAATTTGCAGTGCGAGGATGGTAAACCAGTTTGGCTAAAAGGCGGCTTCTATGACAGAGTTCTTTATAGCACCACGATAGTCCTATGTTTTATTGGTATCGGTATGGATCTGGCATTCTTTTTCAGTCAAGCTAAGCCACCATCTTGGAAGAAT
Source organism: Eurytides lysithous rurik (assembly GCA_018247575.1). Taxonomy (NCBI): domain Eukaryota; kingdom Metazoa; phylum Arthropoda; class Insecta; order Lepidoptera; family Papilionidae; genus Eurytides; species Eurytides lysithous. The sequence continues at coordinate 9,729 of DWHO01002428.1, forward strand.
CCTGTTTGTTGAAGTTAAACATAATTGTTATGTTTAACGATTTGAATAATAAAGCGTGTTATTGACAATTGAATATGCATTCTCTTTTCTTCTCCGACGTAGTGATATAAGTTATTCCATTGTTTTAACTGGAAGTGTATGTAAGATTTATATTGTTAAATATCGAAATTACCTAAATGTCAAATTACAAAAAAAAATTGTAAAACTTGATATACAATTAACATCATTTGATAATCGTTAAAAACGCTTTGTTTTCATGAGTAATTATGACACTTTTGTCTCCAGCTTACTAATAAATTTACAAGATGAATAAATTGAATAAATTTACATGAATAGATAGATATCTAGCCATAATTGCTGTAACAATTCTGACTCTTTATGTAAGCTATAAATTTCATTTACGAAGCAATTAAATCTCAAATCATTTTATGGGTTAAATTGGCTCACGACCGTAAAAAAAGCTATACCACACTCGGCAGGTCGAGGGGAGGAATTTATGTTTATGAATAATTCATTAGGGAATTAATGACCAACATATGTTATTAAAAAATACTATATTCAAGTTTTTTATATATACAGCAACAGCACAAAATTCTAAATATGTCAAAATGGCTCGGTCCGTAAATCTAGTGTCAATAAAAATTACTGTGATTTTTAAAATAAGATTTGTATGTTACCGACATCTTTCGTCAGTTTGATGACCGTTTGGCGCAGATGCTAAGCTATTGGCTTCGGCGTCGCAGGTCGTGGGTTCGATTCCCACTCGGGGCAAATATTTGTACGAACTATAGATATTTGTTTCGGATCTGGGTGTTTGTTCACGTAAAATTTATCTATGTAAAACCCCCTTATATCACAAGATATTTCTAGGGGCAGTGTTAAAAAAAAAGAAAAGAAATAAAAAAGAAAATGGAGTCGCATATGCGTTTTTTAAAATAAGAAATAAGAAACCATAGGATTTTAAATTACACCTGTTCAAAACGCAGCACTGAGCTGCCATCGCCACTTAGAGAAATTAAAATAGTCTAAGTCTAGTTATTAGTCTAACAATGTTTCCCTTCAAACAGTAATACTTAAGCTTGGACTAATTAGCAAAATAGTGTATCACTTGCATGGGTAAAGCGGATTCTTAAATGATTTGTCTTTCTGTCTGTCGCATTGTCTGGGTTAATGGTTTCATACTAACCGAATTTTTAAAGTTTTGTTCATTCAATCACAAAAGTGATCTCCTTACATAGAGTTTAAGAATCTATTATCATCTCTCATCTTCAAATGAGTATTTATAAAATGTGTAATTTGTTTTTTATATTCAATTTGAGATTTTTTATGACTATTAAGACAGTTACACCTTTACGAAGTTTGTCAATAAGAAAGTGGTGTTCAATGGTAAACAAAACTCAACAGTAATTATTTGTTTGAACGTAATCATCGTTTTCTATGTATGTACTGACATATATGAACGTAAATAAAAAATGTTTTATTTTATCCTATTAAAAGTATCAGTGTGGTACCAAGTATCGTCTTTAAATTTTAGTTTTGTTCACTTTCTCCTTTCTATATAAGTATATGTCCCACTGCTGGGCACAGTTCTCCTTTTAATAGAGGGTATTAAGGGACAGACAGCCACGGGGCCCATATTTAAGAAATATCTCTTTGTCTTTTTTAAATATATAGGTTTCCTCACGGTATTTTTCTTTACCGTCGAACACATGGCGCAAATTAGCACTTAAAACAGTTAGTTAAAAATTAACAGATTCATTGTGCCCGGCATCGTGATTTGAACTGAGGTTGTTCGAGTATGTCGAATTTAAAGCGAGCACTGCGACATTGAGTTATCGTGGCTTCTCTTTTCCAAATACACTATTTATTAGTGTCCAACCGTAACTGGATTCTCAGCCGAAACCTGAAACCGAACTTTCGGCCTGGACATTAGTTTCGGCCGAAACCGAAACCGAAACTCACGTATATACGTATTTGAAATTTCTATTTTATGCTGAAAATTGATGTATTTTTTAATACATCTTTTCGTGGTCCACTCCTCTACTACTATATCTGACTTCACCCATCTCTTCCTCACTCCCCTTTTAACCCTTCCTCCTCCCCCTGCAAGTTCAACTAGTTCCATAGACAGCGGTAGAGGGTGTCGTCCCGCTTGGGAACTCTTCTTGAGTAGCGCTCGTCCAAGCGGCACCGCACCGCTGCCCACTACTTGCCCCCTTTTTGATAAAAGGTGTGCAGTGGTGGGGGCCTGAAAGGCCTTATAGCGCAAGGCGAGCCAGCAAGAGGAAGCTCAGTCCAGCACCAGTCACTCCCAAAGCCGTAGGAACCTCGGTCTCCAAAGGCACCGGGTTTGAGGGGTGCTGCGCAGGTAGCGCTGCTGACTGTCCGCCACCTAAGACGCACCGGAGTCTTATTCCGGCTGCGTTACTAGGCCCTGCGTCCCGAAAGTGACGCCATTCCTCCCCCTCCGCAAGCGAGGGCAACAGTGCCTGCATCCGCCCTGGCTGTACCTGCACAACCGGCGGCAGGTGCGGCACTGGCCCCACAGTCGCAGGCTGCACCCACAGTTGGCTCCTCCTTCCCCATCGCCTCGCATTGGGTGCGTTCGCTTAAACGGACGCTCAAGATGGGCTGCTGCAGTCGGTATTACGCCCCACCCCCCAAGGGGGGCCGAACCAGACCGCGCGAGGGAATGTCACCCTGCTGCTGCACTCCTCGGAGAGCAGCGGCTCCCTACCTCTCCCTGTCCATCCGCCGCCGCGGTAAGGAATGAATTGGCGTTCGCAGCGCCAATCCCCAACACACTGACCAGTCCTAGAATTGGTCGAGTTTCCGCCCGAGAAATGAGGGCATCCCCGAAGCTCGAAACAGCCGACCGAGGTCGGTTGCATAACATCAGTCAGTCAGGAAGCGGTAATCCCTTACCATCAGGTGCTTGCTCGTTTGTCAGACCAATACATTAAAAAAAATCACAATAATTTGTAAGACAATTATGTACCTACTTACTATTCAGTAAGTTACTCTTAATTAATTTAATTAAAAAAGAAAAAAAACAAACTTTATGCAAATAATAGCCGCGAAGTTTGCCGAATGCTGCACGATAATGCACGAACACGAGTTTCCGCACGGCACGGCCGAATGTTTCGGCCGTGTTTTTGGTCGAAACTGAAACTAATGCCGAAACTGACCGAAACCAAAACTGAAACTTCGGTTGGTCACTACTATCACTTTATTAATTTATTTTATCGCCAAGCCAGTATTGCACATGAATAGATAAATTAAAGTAAATTACCTATATAAACCTATATATAAACCTTTGCAAAACTGGTTAGAATTTTTAGTAATTACAATGCCCACATTTTTACATTAAAAAAATATTTCCACACTCTGGTACATGTCTGGGTATTTTAAATACATTTATTAGTCTATTGCATAAATCCTATTATACTGTTCAAGAAATTTTGGACCAAAATGCATGGAATTCAGTCGATTGACTCGTATGTGGGATAGCTATTATTGTATTAAAGCTTAATATATTGTAATGTTAATTTAAAATACTTAAAAGAGCAACTGTTAAGTTTCTCGCCGGCTCTTCTCAGCAGAACTGCATTCCGAGCCGGTGCTAACTTCCTTACGAACTGAGATGTAAAT
>DWHO01002429.1:0-13379 GCA_018247575.1 Eurytides lysithous rurik
ATATATATATATATATATATATTATGCATTTTTCATTATTTTAAATTCCGATATATCCCTTTCGTAATCATGAGGATTTATAAGATAGGACTCCGTATAACAGGGATATGAATGTTAATATTATTTGTTACATACATTTCCCCATCTCGAATTTTTTATTACTATATAAAAGATTTCCCGTCGCTGCGGCCATCCATTGGGTCCCTGATTGAGATTATGAGTCGAAGAAATATGTTAGTTGTGATGTAAATATAAATTACGTTATTATGCGAACGTTACGAATGGTGTGAGGATTAAATGCTTCAGTTTTCCTTGACAATTTCAGCCGTGACACTTTGAAGTTTATTGCCATTTTCGACATTACTCTTAACTATATACTCAGTCGATAAGTGTCATTATTGTTTACACTTAAAACACAAATTAATTGGCACAGCCCGCATTGAACAGACAACAAAAGGATACTTTCCATATTTTGTACATTCGTATACCTAGCAGACCGTGCTCTTATATATATTGATGATACCAAATAAGGTTGTCTTGCAGCAGATTTCTGTATCAATATTGAATAAAGTAATGCTGTCCTTTTTAAATACATTAGGCTTTATAAGCTTTTGGAATCCATTTGAACTATATAAACGACGTGAACTTTGTGAAGCGACACTGTCTGAATCATGTTACCCTGGTAATCTACAGCGTAGTTTAACGTCTGAATTAGGTACTAGTTTAATTGTATCTAAAGGGATTGAAGCAAATATTATTTTTTTATATTGTATATGCATAACAAATTACACAACCCTTATTACCCAATCGTCTCAAACCTGTATGTGGATTTAGATTAGTGAAGAAGATAGCAAAATATCGTTTAATTAGCACATTCCTATTACCATATGTATAAATATTACATTCGAACGCGAATTCGAGACATTCCAAATACCAATTACATACAATTAGTGGTAAATTTTTTATTGAATTTATTGCCAAGTAATCCAAAATAGGGATCTTTTTTTTTTTACAAAAATGGTGCAATAAGAATTTACAATTCAGGTGCTAACACGAAAATTCTAAAAAATTTACTATTACATTTAGTAAATATTTGCTAAAATTGAATTCAATTACTCTATTATACAGCGCAGTTTGACCCTGTCAATAAAGGCTAATTAATTAATTAATAACTTGAAAAAAAAAAATACTCTTCACTAAGGAGAACCTAGAAATCGTCGATAACATACTATTTTTGACAAATGAAACGAAATTGTCACAACAAAATTAGTCTACGCTGCTCTCTCATATTGCAAAACTTAATAAAATTACAGAACCGATACGCTTCTGTTTGTAAATGCCTACTATACAAGGCTTCACATTGCAAGAACAGTCCAAGAGTACACAACAAAGCCTTCTATTTTTAAAAATTAAAAAAAAAACACACGCACGCATCGGTTCTCAAATACTATAAAGCTAACTAAGTCTTCATTCGAAAAATTCGGATCACAGCTACACTGAGATTCCAACTACTCCGCTATACAAACACAAAAATCAATGACAATATTGATTACTAGCTAACATAAACATTCTTTTTTAATAATTGAGCAAATCAAAATAACAATAACAATAATGTATAATAGCTACGCTAACACGATTATAATTATATTATAATAATACGATGTTATTCATACAGATTGATAATACACGAAAGTAATACACTCGGACAAAAAAAATTAACCGCTATAACACTAAATGTATTCCTTCGAATTGCATTTTACTAAATATAAATACGCGTTAACAACATCAAAACACATAGTCTCTTTAAGTTCGACGCAATGCCGTCGGGCGCCGTGAGAAAAACGCGGCAAAAACAGTGCGTGGCTGAACATCTGTCCGCCATCTTGGTTTCAACGTTCCTTTACAACACCAATCTTCTTGTATACGAGCTAATAAAGCGTGTACTAGACTAAGACTGACCGTACACTAAGCTCTAACTGATGTAGCCTCCCGCACTAAAGTGCACCCCAACGTTAATCACAGCTAGAAACCTCTCTCTAGTTTTTCACATACAGCTCCCACCTCGCGTTATTTCTAACGATTAAACTCTTTTTACCTGTGTGATATTTAAATGTACAAAGCTCTATACATTGTCTTATTCGCGAATGTGTCGTAATAAATAATTGATTTTATCATTTTATTTTTATTTTAATCATTATTGCTAAAATACCGTACTTGAAGCAAGATCACACAAATATAACGAAAACAGAAATGATGACAACACGTCACAGAACAAAATAAATAAATTTTCTATTCAATGTTGTATCAATAAAATAAAACTTTAAAGAACTATCGATTGAAACGAAATTTTGACTAGACGTATAAATAATTTGATTGCCATGTCTTTTTTAATTTTAATTTTAGATGATTTTGACTAGTTCATAAAATTTAACAAATCAAAAACAAATCGTAGACAAATGTCAGTCATAACTTTGGCACGACTAAATTATCAATTTTACAATTTATGAAATACAGAAGGGGAAGACGTTAAGGAGATTTAATATTGGGATATGTTTCAAGAATAATTAGCCTAATTGTGTTCGCTTACATCTAGGGTGCAAAATTAATATAAAAGTGGATAAAATCAGAATTACTCTCAGTAATTGCGTGTTAATATTTACTATTCGTTCGAATAGTAAAAGACTACGGAGTCTGTAGAAACTCGCGCATGTTAAGTATATTTATTTTTGGCACAAATTGTCGTCCTATCTTGGCACTACTAATTGTTTCGAGTGTTCGAATAAAAGTACTCACCGAAAAGCATATTGATACACTGGTCCTATACTTATCTTAATCTACAATAACCTAAGCCTTTTTATTTATTTTTCTCTTTTTTTTTTGGAAATATGACCGCTTACTGCCGGGCTTCTATAGTTTTGGCCTAACACTAAACACATGAGCTTTCTGGAGAGGGCTTAAAAATGAAATAAGATCACTCTACATTTAAAAACAACTATTCTCAGATAATTTAGCATAAATCCACAACATCATTAATGTTCAAACAAACGTTAACAATCTTTGGTTTGATCCCTAGACCAACATTATTATATTATATTTCGAATTAAAAGTTTCCAGAAGCCGATGCTTGTACACGTTGTGTATATTATGTCAGAGATCTTTGAATAAAATAAATAAGAAGTCTATCACATTTAGCAAAACTATTCTCTTTTTTTTCCTCATTTAAAAAACTAACGTCTTTTGTGATTTTAGACGATTTTTAATTATATATTGAAATGTTTGATTCGTCTTTCTCTCTTCCTTTTTTATGTAAGTTTCTTAAAGGATTTGATCCCATCGGTTTCGTATAGCCGCGTCATCCGACGCAACTGTAGATGATCTCATGCACTAACTTCTACAGGTCGCCAGAGGCACAGGCGGCTTAGATTTGTGGAAGAACTAATGACGCTCGTACATTTGTGTGACATTTAATGTGGGGAATATGTTGACGATATAAGCCACCTGTTTCCGGCGCTGGTCAGTGCATAAGAGCGCTTACTGTAACACCCTAATTTTTCCAGGTGAATTAATACCATAGTTATTTACAAATATTGTCTTTAACCCTCTCACTCTGTTCGCTAAACTATTACTACGCTACGTCAGCGTGTTCGAGCTCGATATTACCGCACCTACGCCTACTTTTGCTCCATTAAAAAAAATATTTTTTTTTGAACCTTTCACACATTCCTGATCTTTACCGATCGTTATATAATAATAAAAACAACTCCAACGGATAATTGAGACACTTGACCGCTTAAATCCATAGTAAATTCGATCAGCTCAGCTAACATTCAGTGTAGTAAACTTTTATCCTTGAACAGTGAACGAAGAACTAAATGGTAAGTAAAAATAAGTTCCACGTATTTTTAGTTCATTAGATGTAGTATTGTTTAGTAGTTTAGTTAGGGACAAACCGTTGTTTGTTTGTTGTTGTTTTGCGCCGTTCACTGTCCACGGATCATATGGATTAAAAAATGTTTCAAATTATCAGTCGTTTTAAATCTTTTATTCACCCCCTAAACGCTCTAAACCCTCGTCCTACTGCCCCCCCCCCTCCACCCCGGCGGGAGCGAGCGTCTTACGTGTCCGATACGCTCCGTTTCATACGATTTAATTAAATAGTGGAGAATAAATATAAGAATATCTAAAATACTTATAAACTCGTAACAAATGTAAACATACATGCTCAGTTATGTGCCAATTGCTTCCCCTATGCGACGTCGCTTGGTCTCTTGGGCGTTTCACTTGAAGAAGAATATCGGGAGCAGGTTCCTTTGCGGCGGCTGGTACATGCGGTCGGTGTAGAGTTTGTACGCGGCGTTAGGAACCTGCCCGCGGAGCCCCATTCAATGGATCGGCGCCTTCACGATGTGGTTGGGAGCGATGTAGTGGTAGCCGGGCAGCGGCAGACCGGCCGTCTCCATGGTGATTCTGGAACATTCGCGACCGCCGTCAGAACGCACATCGGAAAAACACCAACGTCCATTACCATTCCTAACATTTATGCGCAACAGACTATTATAAATAAAACTAATTCAAGGCGATTATCGCGATTCAGTTTTTTCCATTTGTTTTCCATGGTCCGTCGTCCCAGGACGGACTGTCATCAAATAAATCATTGTCTAAAACTCGAAAATTAGTTTTATTTAATTGCACACGATCATTCGTTAACTCTATGTCGCGAGAACCGGATTACATTGTTGGATCGGGACGCAGGGAGTAGAGAAGATACAGTGGGTCGTGAAAAAAAAAAGTTACTGTGCAAAAACCATACGTCAGTGTTGGAATATCTAGGAAAACAAATCATAAAATTTAAAGGAGACATCTTACCAGGATTGGATGATCCGGTTGGCTGTAGGATGTAGGTACTCGGTGGACCAAGTTCGGCGTGTCAGGTATCACGGGATTTTTTTTTTGGTCTACAGGATAATGGCGTGGGTTCTTGTGGAGGCATAGCATTAAAAAAATCGTTTACCTGTGCTTAACACACACAAAACATTACAGAGCGGACGCATCAGGCCAATAAAGGAAACACGCGTTCTCTTATAATTTTTATTTTATTTTTATTAAGTATCCACTTAAAACAATACTTTCACTTAACGACACTAGCGAGTAATACGATTGCTGAAAAGATATGAAAATGTCTATTATCTTAAAATTAACATGATTTTATTATAAATAAAAAATATTATATTGGCAGCCGAATGATGTGTTTTCACCAATGGGAAATACTACAATATCTATGTTTAAAAACATTTGAATTGGACCTCGATTTTCAAGTTCACACTAATTAATAAGACTTTGTGAAGGCAGATACCACGAAGCTCCAATTGACCACAGATTTTCACTTCTGTCGTGTCGTATTACAAACGTCATGTTGTTATTGACATGTCATGTCACATTCGATGGTTTCACGACATTTTCCTGGAGCGGTCGCCTTCACCGTCGATCGACGCTAAGATCTAAGTTGCTTAGCCATATCTATTTAATAATAAACTTACACTACCAAGATATAAATATAAAACATTCCGATCTACAACTATATCGATGAACGACCATACCTTCAAGAGATATAGTCAAATACATAACGGAATTAGAGTGCGGTGCGCGGGTGCTGAAAACGATTTCGACTATTACCAAACCTACCAAATAGTTTTTATAGAATCAACGGAACGATCAAATCGAAATGCAATAAATGTTGAAAGCAATTCAGACGCTTCGACGTATTCGGCTACAAATAGAAACGTTGATTAATCCTAATATACATCTAACATTACAAATGCTTTTATATCATCTCCCATTCAAAAATACACAGTGTAGACACTCGGTAGCGGCATCAAACTGTACTGCGCTTGTTTTGTCATCATTATTCTGAATTTTTATTTTAATGATATTTAGTGAAGAGTAAGCGAAAAGCAAAACAGTATCGCCCATGGCGTTTTTGGCTTTGTAATGTGCTTGTCATTCAAACGTTTGTCTTGCGATTTTTCTGGAAATGTTGCTTTTAAAATCGGAATATAATAGTGCTTGCCTATAACTGCTTTGTGATAGACAGTGACGTGGTATCTCCCCAGGCGGTTTCAGAAAGGGTCCTATTACGACAAACAAAAACTATCCTTATGTATCTTTAGGCATTGAATGAATATAATATAAGTATAGCAAATAGCACATCTTTTATTCCTTTGAACGAATTTCTTTCAATTCTCTGGATGATATTTCCAACTTGCAAGGTATCCATTTCATATGTATTTATTGTAACACGAAGTACATTTTGATGCCTACGCTAAACACCCTGTTTGTAAATTTCCATAGACTTAATATTAATTCACCGCGAAGCCTATTTGCCTTTCTTTACTACCCTTTAAGCTTCTATGTATTTACTACTATTGTCACGATCCCTAGATAGTTATTTTGTCCTTTGTTAATTTAGAAATTAGAATTTACAAATAACACACACCGAAAATCACAATTCCCTCCAAAAATATAATTTAATAAACAATGAAACGTTCTATTTCTTATACATAGTTTCTATAGACTGCTTAAGGTGCCACGTTGCATAACGAAAATGGAAGATTGGTGCATCGATAACATGCAATTGTTAATTATCATTAATTTATGATATACAGCAGGTATGGCGAAACTATCATCAGCATGGACCAGAGGTAAACTACCACTCATTGTTGGTCACTTTTTTAATTAAAGTTAGAGAATTTTGACAGCGTTTGGCTCTTCTCATTTCCCTTTAAATATTGTAACTAACCTAGTAGCCAAATACTACCTGTATTGACAACAAATTAAAAAAAAAATAATTGATTTTTTCGCCATCACTGATGTACAGCAAATTGAAGATTTAATAATATTTTTGATACAATAAAATATTTATCTTCGAGAATCTATGTTACTAAAACATTTGAATTTAAAAAAAAAACACACGCTCCGATAGAGTTGCTTCGATGAACAAAAGCATAGCGTCCAAATATCGCCATTAGGCGCATCATTGCGACCCATGAGCTGATTGGAAAATTTATCTCCATACATATCGTTAAGCGATTCTTTCATATCTATAGTCTTTGACAAGCGGAAGTGACAAGACTCGATCACTTTGTGATTTTCCACGTATTTCCTTCGATTAGATATGGACATAATAAATATGAAAAACTTATAGATTGTTCAATCTATAATTATAATATTGCATATTGATTTTGTGTTGTTTTAAGAGATTCTCAACTGCATTGTTCCAATGATACTCAAAATCTTTTAAAGGACACGTTTCAATACTTTGTTCCATAGTTTTCTCTTATTGTAAGCGATATAGTAGTATCACATTGTGTATTCTTTTCAAACAAATATTATGCCCATTCAAACAAATATAATTGTATTCCATTATGAAAAATAAACACCATACGTTAAAAAAAAAACTATCTGTATACAGGTGAAAAATAAATGGCCAAGCACAAGTTCGTGACAGACTTTGTGAATAAACAATAACTTCAAACAATGGTCATTCAATTTCATGTAATATTACATGTGGGTCGCACGATTAAAAAAAAAGCAAATTACAGCATACATGGCTATGTATGCTTTGACATAACATAATTTCATATCTGAAATTAATAATTCGATTGATGATTACTGAGATTCGTTAAGAAATTCTCACATATTCACACGTTTAATATACTCGAGCAGCTATTTATTTTTCAACCTGTATGCGCCATTAGCCAAAACAGTCTTAGACATTTTTAAATGAAATGCACTACAACTAAAACAAATGAAGGTAAAAGGACTTTCGAAACGAACAATAAAAATTACTACGATTATACCATTATTTCTACAGAAAAGAATCCAATGTTATTCGGTGATATTTTTTTATAAGATAGTCACAAAAACGATTTCAACCTAAACGATAATATCTCTTACAAAAAACTAAATGTACCAAATAGATAAAATGACGATCCAACGCTACTATGACGGTCGGTCGTTCGTTCTTTGGATGACTTCAGTTCGGGGAATATACGTAACGTTTTTTATGTCACGCAAAACTTATATACGCCCGTGTGAAGCTACCTTCAGTACCGTCAAAAATCTTTTTACGAATTTTCCATAATATCACATCTTCGATATGGATTTCACAATGTCTTGTTGGCAACTGTGTTGTATGAGGGAGACGGAAAGCGATTTAGACTGCGGTGTGAAAGAGAGAGAGAGAGAGATATTTATTCCGCATCCCACACAGGCTGGTGTTTGAAACATACGAAATGTAAACTGTACGAAGTGCAGCGCGAGCGCATGTAAGTTTTGCGCGCCTTATACGATCCGCGCGGACCTAGTAGGGGTTGTATTTGTTTCGTTCTTTCGATGGTTTCGTCGGCGTCTCGTCCTCCTGACGGCGCTGGTTGAACGATTTGTGGTTGCGATGGACGCCGGTGGTCTGAACGGGCTGGGAGTTCGTGCCGCTGAGTAGGTCGGTGAGGCCGCCGAGGGCCGTGAGGGAATTAAGGGCCCCTAGGGCGCCGGTCTTGGTGAGCAGTTGCGCTAGGGGGATTGCCGAAGCCAGGGGGCTGCTAGACGCGCCAGCCGAGCCCCCCGCCGTGGTACCCTCGAGATTCGCCTTCTGCAGCTCCACACTGCGGGAGGCGGGACTGGACTGTTGTAAAGGGTCGGACAGAATGACGGGCCGCGTCGATCTTTCTCTCTTATTATATTCTGTTTTTTTTTCCTAGTGATCGGTCAGTATTTTATTTTGTGATCTTTTTTTTTAGAATGTTGCAATTGTTTTGTCACTTGATTTTTGTTTCCTAAATTCGTTTATAATTGAATATTATTCGTTTATATATTTGTCGCTATTAAGCGACTCGAAGATTGCTGATTTGGCTAGTGCTATTTGTTAGTGGCCGTTTTCTCCGTTTTCACCTAATTTAAGCATCGATTTGACAGAAAGGTTGTTTTTATTTTTTGTTCTTTTAAAGACAATCACGGGGACGGTATAGCGTCAGTCGTACCGTTTTTTTAACGTAAAGGCGTATTTTTAAAAGAATTATTGTGATGGCTCTGCTGTAACTTGTTTAAGTAAATTAACATCTATATAGTAAATTTGTACTTTTTTTAAACAATTTAAAACACCGAAATTATGGCGTTTATTTGCATCTGAACAAAAACTTTCATAAAAATTGAATTTTAATTGAATGATTTAGTTTTTGAGAAACGTCAATATTTAATTCCTAAATATAAATATCCGTGCCTGAAAACTGATAGTAATTAAGTAAATTGATCGATCTAGTATTTTTTGTTAATATCGCTGATTATTTGGAAATAATATAAATGAAAGTTGAATTAACTTTGGAATCGACTATTGCTATTTTTACACGTCTCGTGGTGTCGTCCTCCGTCTATTTATATTTGACATTAGAAAGACAACATAACCAACGATAGTATGTCGGCCAGGACATAAATATAACGCGGCGAGTACAGCAAATGGCAAGCCATGGAATACGCTTGAGAGTTCAAGTTGTCTCGACGCGGCCCAAAGAGGTAAAGATAAATCAAGGGAGGTTCGTGGGATGCAAACAATTTAGGTTCGATAGGCGAGATTCATGTGGATTTGGGTAATATTGTTACAGTTGGATTTTCAGGTGGAGAGTGGGTACGTATCATAGTTGCGCTTACCTCATGTTGATTAAGTACTGAGCCAGGGCCACGGAGTCGGGATTGCCGGTTATGGTGATGGTGCGGTCGGTGGTTCCCCCCTCGCGCTCCTCGCAGTTCGATATCCGGATCATGGCGCCCGAGATTTGGCGGATCTCAGCGATTTTGGTGCCGCCCTAGGATCATAGTAGATTTATTAGGTCTAATGTGACAAAAACATAGGTGTGCAAAATAAAGCAATTCGTTGCCCGAACTACTTCATTATCTACGTAACGTAAAAATTATAACTTGACTATCCAATACTTTTTAGATATCATGTCAAATTCGTACGATTTTAGTTAAAAGCCGAATGTGTGTAATTGCCATTGCTTTAAATTCTACTATTGATAAAATGTTTTCAAATAATTTCAATCTTCCGCCAAAGGAAATTTTTCCGTTTGCCTTAAGATGTAAATAAACTTCTGTGTCCAAAATCGGAAACTCGTGTCGGCCAGGTGATTTTGTTTACGCTACAATGTTTTTGTGTTAATGTGAAATCATTGTGTTCATAAAGTTTGAGACAAGCTTTTATCGCATACAATCGTCGCGCGATACCTAAGTAAGGGGCGAAAATATTGGTAAAGATTCAACAGGGAATTGATGTTTACCCCCAAATTGCCATTACTCATTATCCGATAGCCTACCTTGCCAATGATGCATCCTATTAGTTCATTCGGCACAGTCATCTCGTGCGACTGCTGATTAGTAGCGGGCTGGTTGCGCCCTTGATTCGTGGTGCGCAGCTGGGACCCGGCAAGGGCTGCCAACGCTGTGAAATTTGCGGAGGAGCGCAATCTATAAAAGTCTGGTTTCTGATACAGATGTGGCAACCTCAACGATGTTTTACTGTGATGGCTAAGAATCAACAATTGTTTCAAGTTTTTAAAGCACATATGTATATAGATACAGCATTTACATAGCCTTCATTCTATTAACTTCATAACCAATAGAAGCTGTTTTGTTAATAAAAGCAATAAGTTAATGATGTTCAATCGCTATTAAGTTATTATTGCCGCTAATAAAAAATACACTTAGAGCTTTTTGTCTTGCTCTAATTTTTCGATTGCTTTAAAATTTGTTTAGACGTTTATCGAGTCACAAGTAAATTATAAGCAAATACTCAGATGAATCATGCGTTAGATATTTACAAATCAAATTTGTAAATGTGAAAAAGGTGTGAACTTTTATATAACTACTTTGTTTTTGTGCTTACTTTGTATTATGTACGTTACATACAGTAAAATTCAAGTCACAATAAAATAATCAAAATTGAGACCCAAAAAATCACATATATAAAAAAAGTTTCATAATAAGTAAATTTAAACTCGTATACCTGCTGGGTTCAATCCTCCAGTGTTAGATGGTGCCAGGCCTCCGAGGCCTAAGGCAGCAAGACCGGCCAATGGTGACTTGGCGAGTCCACCAATCTAGAAAAATAGCGATAAACATTTTATAATAACACTAACATTGAATTTGATCACAAAAATCGCTCGTACAAGTATTGTAAGAACAAAAGAATTTACACAAAAAAATTACCTCATATCTAAATAACATAAAACAGATTAATCGTAGTTAGATTAAAACGCGAAGTTTGTAGATGGAAAAACTCCTAAAAAACAATCCCAGTTCTTACAATACTTGGCGACGTGTACAACCAATTACGATATATCGAATTTATTTTAAGTGTCGCTGTTTGCAGTTTCGCATCGTTGCACAAAACACTTTGAAATTTCGCAAAACAGATAAAAGAAATCCGATATATAGGACAATATAGCTCCAGCTGCTTGTTTTCGTCTTCACTGACATTGCCGGGATGGGAACGCTGGATAGGGTAACCTGGGTAGAAAGTAGATTAAAAAATGACAAGACACTCCAAGAAAATTCGCAATTACAATTCGTAGCATGATTAATTCAGACGTTCAGATATACGAATCAAATTTCAACTTCGTCCGAATTAAGCATGCCTGAAAGAAAACAGGTTTTCGAACGTAGCCATGGAATGTTGGGGGACAGAAGGGCCTTGCGAATCCTCTCAGCGTTGTTTGCAAAAACCGTATTCCGACCACATTGTGAGTTTTGAATGATGCTGCCCAAATCCGATTCGCGTCGCTGCGAAACGGTTATATTTACCGGTAAGTTTCTTTTTACGGATAAATATCGTTTTACGGCCACGACATGCTCTTCAACTGTTAAGTGATTTATTACTTCGTAAGTACATAGATAAGATTTATCGGATAAGGCGAGGTGGAGGCAAAATAAGGAGAGGTGCACGTATGGGGATGTTTGATATTTCGTCTTGTTCCTTACGGTGAATTTAAAAAACGCAAAAGCATCAAATACCTCGGCGATGCCAGAAAACAAACAGATAAAGCTCGATGTGTTCTCATCTACATGTTTCGTCTATAATACACTGTAATATGTGCTGAGATTAATAAAGGGCCACTATCTACACATCAACGGGTATCGATTAGGGGGTACCACTGGGGGGATTTAGTGCGCAATGACGGGGTACAATATACAATGGTTCATAAGCCGGGGGGGATGTATAAAACAGCGCAAAGTAAATGAAATTAACCACTACTTTCCATACGGCTGGGGGTTCTAAATACGGAATGGTGTTTTTAATTATTAATTAAACTCTACGCTGGGGTTCGACACCACACATCCAAACCACTTTCAAGGGAGTCAGGGCAGCACCAATCACAATAACACGCTCTGTTCCAAGCAACCTCATAGAGATTTTCGCGGTAAACCAAAGTGCTATAGAATTATTTTCAAATTATTAAAATTGACCTCGTTAAGCATGCTTATCGACACCGCTATGTTCACAAAATCTAAAGCTTTATGTATTAATTGTCATAATTTGGTTCGCAATTTATCAAAAACCAATTGTATATCATTTGTTAAGTTGGTTTACGAGCTTACTTATATTGCAAACGAATTAAAAACCAACTTATTTTCAACTCCCCTTTAGCTTTTAAATTTCTAACAAATACGTTGATCGAACCAAAACAGTAAAGGAATAGGTTTATTGAAATTAGAATAATGCACAATAGAAGCGGAGATTTTACGACGGAGTTCTGGTAAGCAAGCTTAACGCGGGCGACGTATTGCTTTCCAAAGTTTTGTTTGGGCGGGTAAAACGGCAAAGGACACTGGTTTCATCGTCACGACAACAATGTGCAGAAAAGAAAACAGTAAACCGTCGAATTAACACCGATGTAACACATCGAAAGGTTATCAAGATGACGAAGAGAGAAGAAAATGAAAATTTGTATAATTGTTAATGATTTTTTTTTGCTTTCACTATATACGCCACATACATTGACCCTTAAACGAATTACGGACACTGATAGATACAAATAAAAAGGACTCGATTACAGTCGATGCAATTCCTAACCGATAACCTTTCGTTGCGTTCGGGGGGAATTCGGAACGTGAACAAGACTGGGGTAGACGTCTCCATGAGGCGGCCTGCGGAGCTGTTGGACTCACAAGGTGGTGTTCGTGGAGCGGCGGTGGTAGCAGGTGGTGGGGCGGCAGCGCGCCCACGAGGGGCGGCTTCACCTCGAGCAGGGGGAACATCGGTGCGCACACCGCCTGCACACCACGCCCCACACATTGGCATTACAGGCACACGGCATAGTCCCACAATTGTATTT
>DWHO01002430.1:0-13379 GCA_018247575.1 Eurytides lysithous rurik
TGGTAGAATCATTAGACGTCAAAAAGCGATTGTAAACCAATCCAATTTTGAATAAAGAATTTTGACTTTGACTTCGACTATCGAATCCGGCGTCCGGAAGATACTTTAGTTAGAAATGATTGACAGTTTCAGAGAAGTGACGTTTACCGTGCAATCGTCGGAGCATGAGGCGATGATGTTGTCGTTGAAAGGGTTCCATTTGATGTCCAGGACCGGACCCTTGTGGCCGGTCACGCGGCTCGCGTTGAAGTCCAAACGGCCAGTCTGAAATTATACGATGAATTAACAAAATTATTTTTAACCAGTCGAGCGTGGAACTTAGTTTTAAAATCCCCTGACAGCGTGCGGAACTAATATCGGGCAATTGTGTGTTACACGTCGAACGCAGGGCAAAATGGTCTTGCTATAAATTTTATAAAAAACTAGTACTAGAAATTACATTTTTATTAAATAAAAACTTAACAATTAATTTCTGAAAAGGTTATTGTTATTATTAATTTGAAAACGAAAATAAAAAAGAAAACAAAATAGAATCATGCTCGCACTGAGGTCTGAATATCTAGGGTAAAAGGAAACATCCCTCTAGATAATATTCTTGTAATATTTTACAAAAAAAAAAAAAACGAATTTTATATGGAGTAAGAAGCAAACAAGTAAGCGATACGTGAAACCAAAAATACTTCCACTTTAGGCCGATTTTCTGGGAGTCATGGTACTTACTCTGTACGAGCTGGCATCTCATTCAGCAACAGCGAGAGCTGCTTTGTGGCTCTACCATCGAAAGTAAAAACTACTTGCCACTGAATATAAAAACAGTCAGTAGCAATTTTATAATTTTCAGTCGCAGGGTATTTTACAGGCATGAAATCAAGGACAATAAGAAGTTCGAAATAGCTATTTGTGGATCACACAAATTTTGTTCTATGCGGGGATCGAACCCGCAATAGGGCGCACGATTACAGTTAGCAAGGCGACCACGCCATTGTCCAGCAAAAACTATTTGTGTGAAACTGTTTTTACCGTTAAGAAAAATGTTGCCCATGCCTTAGAAAGCCATCATGTTTTTCAGCTTGAAACCGGATAAACGGTTCACCTGATTGTACGTCATGACCACAGCCTAATAACGACCACACTACAAGAAGTTGCAGGTGCTGCGAACCGCCGAAAGCGGTGTCTCACCATGGAAAAGGACTAACGCCGAACTATTGTCTCTACGTCCAAAAGAATGTAGTAGTATCCGACTCCTTTGCAATACAAACGCAAACGGAACGATATATTTTCACTTAAGAAGGATATAGAATAACAGATTAGTGACTAAGTTGGTTTACCACTTGTGGCCACATTGTTGAGCGTAAAGTAGATATATTATTCTAACAAAAACTTCTCATGCCATTTTCTTAGTAATGTCGGCTTCTCTAAAGCTTTAAGCAATTTTCGACGAAAAATAATTTTATATTCAAGTCTTATTTTTTCTTACAATATTTTTATAAAACTAAACAAAAGCTCCTCGGAGTTTGGACGAAATAAAGACATAATACAAAATATAAAGACAGAATTAAAAAATAAATGTTAGTTTTGTTAATAAAAAAATTCTATCACTGATCAATTTCTATTGATTTTATTAACCACATTTACGTAACTTTTAATTAAAAATCTATCTAAGATCAACATAAGTCATTAATCCTACATTTTAACACGTCATCGTGTATTATTTTTCTTCGTATATTCTTTGCTTATATTAATCAGTGTCTAATATTAAGTACATTGTATGTGTAAAATGAAACCGACCATTGACAAATGATTGATGATAATTGAATTGATGTGGGTCACACATCGGCAATCATTAAATACAGATTCCGAGTCTAAGTGTACATTACGTATTTGGCGTTTGTCGAGACGATGGAGGTATTATTCTGGAAGCATTTTTTATTAAAATATAAAAAAGTTTCTAGGTATCCTAAATAATGAAAATAACCAAATGTAATTATTTTTATGCATTTCAAAAACAACCTAGTAACATTTTATTTTCTTGCTTGGAATTACTACTTACTTAAGAAAATTAAAACGTAATGTCAAAACACTGATGGTATAAATCTCAATGAATTGCAGAGCAATGATTGAATGTAACGACTTCTTTAAAAAACCGTTGGACTTAGTTTAAACCTAGTTAGAGATTAGTTAGCTTAGTGTTGCATCACTTATTTCCCGTAATTGAATCAAATCAAAACATATTTATTGAAATAGTCCCTTACAAGCACTTTTTAGTAGTCCTATAGTACATTTATCGAGGCAAGTAGTAAACTAACTATCAAATATATTATAGAAATAAGAAGCCAACAAAATAATTTGATATTAAAAGTTTAACAAACCTTTTCAAGGCATATCATTCAAGTCACTGCCCCTATTGTAAGATAGAATATCATTCGTCCTTAACGCGTTATACGTACATACATTTTTCAGTTAGTGTACATCATAAAGCGATGTCTAAATAAATTATCTGTAGTCCTAACGATTAATTTTAAAAAATCGCATGTCGAAGTTTCTTTTTTTAAATAATAAATTAGAACAAAGTGTCTAAATAACAGTAAACTGCGTTTGACATAGTCAATTGTTTAATACTTTTCCAACGTGGGTGCGTGATAATGGTCGGGGTGTAGTCATTTTTATCAATGAGGCAACGTCCTGCCGCCAGCCGTAAGTCATAAGTTTTGAGCAGTGAACTAGATAAATATCACACATGGTTGATACTCGAAAATTATACCAATACTGAACCAACTGAAAACTAAATAATCATTGTTGAAACGAATCGTGTTTTAGAGCCACTTAACTGCACCTGCTGCTGAATGGACCGAACCGGATAAATACCACGACCTTACAGAAAATCAGCGTAAAGTGGAAGTGTTTTTGCTTCTACGTTTCGTCCAGCGAGTGAGGTGGCCGGTGGCCTCTCCCTTTCCTTACTCCCTCTCTCACTATCTCCTCCCCTTCCTATCTCTTTCTCCATCCCCAAGTGGTCCTCCCTATTGCTACTCCTCTTCCCTCCCTCTCACTCCTTCTCCTTATCCCTAAAAATAATGTCCACAAAACTATAAACTACAACTCTGCCAAATTACATTTTCCTCCGCGCAGTAGGCTGTAAAAGGGATACAAAGTTTTCTCTTCACTTATTAATATATAGATAAAAAAACATTCATGACGATGACCAATGAAAGTGTTTTGTTGTTTCATTGTTTTTATGACATTGGTTCTTAATAAATATTTGAATGGCGATGGCTTTAATAATGGTATTTTTAATTTATTAATATATAAATTGAGTGAGACTGCCCGACGAATTATTGCTTGCAATCTAGAGCAGGGGTTCCTAAACAAAGATGTGTCTGTTGTGTTTTGTTTTATTTTATTAAGAGAACCCTATATCAAATAATTACAAATAAAACATTCTAATTCAAATAATAACATTTAGTACAAAAATGTAATTATTTAATATTTGTATATTATAAATTAATAATTGCTAAAAGATATATAATTTCACGGAACCCTGGTTACTTTTCTACTTTTTGACTTTCAGCTATTCCTAAGCATAAGCAACAGCTGATCTAAAGAATCAGTTTTAGTTGCGTTGTGCGTTTGTTAGTCCTTCCTTCATGTAACAAAATTGTAACGGGAGAATATGATTCTGGTTTAGTATAACAATAGTATTTCAGAATAATAAAAAAATTGGAAAACAATTGCAGAGAATAAAAAGATTGGAAATCATAGCGGACGACATCATCACCTAAAACATCAAAAATTGTGAACATTGGCAGCCCTAATTCGCTGCGGTTTAGTTTAGATTACACACGTCTTCGAACATTTCCTCGGGCGTGAAGGCTACATCAGGTTGTGTTGACCGCTGAGTACGTGACATAGTGGATAGTTTGTACAAGAAAGGCTTAAAATAGTCGAAACGGGGTCGCGTGAGCGAAGTCTGATTCTTTAGTGAAGTAGTCCATTCAAAACCACATATACTAATTACTATATTTAACTTTAAAACTATTTGATGTTGTGAAGTTACATATAATAATAAAATTGAATTTCGTCTCATGTCGGTATGTTTCATCCCAACCAACTTAGGTTTTTTTAACACTAGCTTTTGCTTATGGTTTCGTTCGTGTCGATATGGACTTAACGTCTTTATTGCATTGCACTTCTTCACAGAAATCTATAAAAAAATAATATCGCAAGTAAGATAAAAAGTTGTTAGAATAAGGAATTGCTAATAAAAATGTCTATTATTTGTTTTTCCAATATATCATTGAGCATAACTACGTATTTATTCCTCTTATAAAATCGATCTGAAGAAAGTTTTATTCCCTTAAGTGACACGTAACATATCAATGCCGTTTCTGGGGATGGAGCTTCGAACAAATTGTACGATTCCATAAAACCATATCAACACCAAACAAGGGAGTAATTTGTGACTGTACGATTTAATGTGTTATGCTGTAGCGCCGGTATTAGGAGTTCATTATGACACGTATGAGCATACATTATAAAATTGTGCAACAACGACAGTTGCGAAAAACCTACCGACCGTGTTACCCAACAGAAAGAGGAGCGCAATTGTATGTACGGCGACGCCATTAAAAACGTTGATAAGTGTAATTTTTGAGCAATTACTGCTTGAATTACATCATAATGCCATGGATCGAGCACGAGGATCACAAACGCGAACTGTGTTAGATTTGTAACTATTATTTGCACTCTAATTCTCTCGAAAATTCAACGCCTTTTTTTATTGAAAACAAATCTCACATTTTATCCATACCGTGTATACTATCAAATATAAATAGTGTAATATGTTCGTTTATATGAAGTGCTTTATATCCAACGGATGATGCGATAATTAGTAATAATTTGTTAATATTCCAGAAATGTTTTAATTACAAATTTCAGTGTGTAAATCAAACCGAAAGATATATGAGTATAATATTATTATATAATAAAATAATATTTTCTCTAAAATAACAAGTGCATTGTTATTTTAGAGAATGCAAATGCATTTGCAAGATAGATACGAAGTCAATGATATAGTCAATTATCATATCATGTAATAATAATCACAAAGCAAAGAATCGTTTGATGTTTCTTAACTTGACTCAACCCGACGGACCCATTGCTATTCGGCATACAAATTAAGGCTCATCAACATTCATCATATGTGTCTATGATCGACTTAAATTAAACAATTCCAGAGAACTTGTTCAATTTAAAACGATATACTACACGATTGTTTGGCGAAATATTGGAAGAGAAAAAAACAACACGTGCATATTTATAACGCCGATAATATGCTGATAACATACATACAAACAAATGCGGTCATATCCAGCGATACGGCGTTATTGATTTATCAATCAGTCAGGACCAGACTGATGATATCGAAAGCCCCTTTCATTCTGTCAGATCTGCGGTTAAATAAATGTCTATTGTAGTTGGTGGCGGTACTACCATACAAGCCCAAAAGCCCGGTTTGCCCTACAGGAGTAAAATTTATAAATCCTAATTCGCACATAATTCCCGCAACGCCCAAATTTAAAAATAAATTATTCGAGAATTATGTGCTATATATGATTAAAACCATATTTTAATACCGCGACGTGGCGAGGTGGTGACTACATAATGTCGACCGGAAATGGATTTTAAATTTGGGTTTTCTAATATCCGTAAGTTTTAAAACCGGTGGGATTTGCAAGCGTTATTTGGGTAGGGATCAAGATCGTGTGTGTAAATGTAGTAAACGTGAGCAATAAATGCATCCTGTAGCTGAAATCATTATAAGCTATCGTCAAAAATGTTTTAATTAAAAATTCCACGAAAGTTCTAGAGTTGTGAGCAACGAACCGTCAATTTCGGCAAGTCTCGCATAAGAATCATAAATCTGTCGTGTTTTTGAGTTATTTGATCGAACGATAACCGGGCGTGTTTATTCGGTTTAATTGGTCTCCGTTTCCTCCGCTATAAGACTCTACTTTCTAACTTTGCTCTGAAATATTTGAAACAGAAATACACCTTTCACATAATACTGCTAAAGGAAAAGTATAACTCAATCATTGGATTAATATAGCGCTTAAAAATAAGGAAATGAAATAAGAAATATTATTAAATATAAATAACTTCAAAGACAATTCCGCAACAAAGTAAATTCTTCATTTTTACGTGTATGTGTGATCTCTAGATTTCCCAACGGATTTATTGCTCTATAGTCTGGGTGGACGAACGTGTCATGACCTAATTTTTTTAGGCTGACCTTGTGTGAAGTTTATCACTGCTCTCTTTTCGGAATTAATGTCTGTCCCGTATGTACAAATCAGTGAAATTATCGCTAGCATTTTGGTAGTGGGAATTAAGTTCCAAATATTTATTCTTACCTAACATACCGTTTTCGAGTATATAGCTCTTTGTAACAAGCTGGTGAGCGTAAAAAGAAAGTGTGAAAGTCGAGGGCCTTTGGGAAGGCCCGTATGAAACAACGGATCGTAGTCCTTTCATGTACAATAACGATGCCACAGATAGCCTTGGACTCTTAACGAATTTATTTGGCAGGTTGAGGCTGGACAGTTTGAAAAGCAAGCCTACATTTTGTCAAAAGCTATTGAGAAATCAAAAAAATGTATACTATTACTTATGGATTAATTTATTTTGGGCATGGAATGTATTCTTTTAGTCCAAGTTAACACACTTGTAAAGTCATAGAAAAGTTAAGCACGCAAAAGGATAAACAGACCTATTTATTTTTTGTTACATCTCACGTAACAAAAAAGAAATAGGTAATAATGTAATAGAAAATAATGTACTTGGCATCAGTCTGCTGATTACAGGTGGTAGCCCATTTGTTTAAAACTGGCACCTTTAATTAGCATCATGAACGGGTAAATAGTATAAGGGATCCGCTGAGCATACAATTTATCAAATCGTATTTTTGCCCCCAACCGAACGATCTACGGTACATGCAATCAAGGTGAAAGGTTGTTTATGTGTGTAAACGGGTGTTTCCTTCAATACGATTAAGATTCTGTTTTCTATAAAGTATTAATAATCAGAGAAAACGGTAAAAATACAAGCGGTCTACTTAACAGTATTCTTTTTATTTAATTTTTTATTATATTAATCCTGCAACATCAACGGGACTGCAATCACATTGCCACCGTCATTTATCGTTTAGGACAGCTATAGATTTAGAGGTTTAAAAGTATGCAGTATACTATAAATGTGACTACATACTAATTAATTGTATATTAATAGTACTAGTATTTTACGCGAGCCCTCAGTAAGGAAGTGGTAATCTTTAATCAAGCTGATCAGTTTAAGGCGTTTTTTTCTTGAGGATATAAAGTAACATGATGAAAGTCAGTGCGCTTGTTAGTTATCACGTCCGTTCATTACAACACATTTTACGGTGGTAGAGTCACGCAACTGTTCTCGCTGCTGAATGGGCCGGCTCCGACCGGATAAATACCACGACTTCACAGAAAATCGGCGTTAAGTGGAAGTGTTTTTGCTTCCGCGTTTCGTCCGGTGTGTGAGGTGGTCGGTGGCCCATCCCCATTCCGCCCCTTCTTCTCTATCTCACTCACCATCCCGCATCCTCCTTCCGCTATTCCCTCTTTCCTCCCTTCTACTTCTCCTTCCACCCTCTCTTAGAGGCTGCCAACGCATTTGCACTTCTGCAATGTTGCAAATGTCCATGGGCGGCAGGAATTTACCTTTGTCAGCCTACCCCAGTAAAAAAAAAACACAGTGCGACATAGAACATGCCTGGCTTGCCCTGCGCTATGCTTGTCACAACGAAATCTAAGAAGATATCTATGCCCAGTATAAACCATTAATGTTGATCTTCAACCGGTACATAGACTGAAGAAAAGTCCACTTTACGTAATTTAGTAAAGATAGGCTGTTATATGTCCCACTGCTGTACACATGCCTCCTCTATACAGAGGGACAAGGTTAAGACCGCCACGCGGCCCCACTGCGGATTTCACATATTTAAGAAATATTCTCTTTTATCGTTTCTTAAATATACAGGTTTTATTTTTTTATTCTTTATTTAGTAGGCTGACAAACGAGCAAGTGGCTCATCTGATGGTAAGCGATCACCGCCGCCCATGGAGCTACCACGGCTAAATAGTTTACATCACAGTCGGCCTTTTATATGGGAGTATGATCTCTTCTTGAAGGTCCCAACGTCGTATAGCGTCGTACGGCGGACAAAAGGTTATTCTCTTTTGAGTAAGAGGGTATACTCACGTGATCCAAGGGCAACACGAGGAAAGCTCCGCCGCCGGCCACCTCAGTAACGATGGCGACGAATTTCGGATTCACCGCGCAGAAATTGGAGTCGTGCGCGTTCCTCGTGATCTTAATGTTGTCGTAGCATCTCTCGCGCTTGAAGGGAACGCCGTACACGTGTCGGAACTTGGAGCTCCTGACTCCGCGGAACCACACCTGTAATATCGCACCCGATAAGAGGAAAATCGATGCGAAAGCGATTTGATGGATGCAACATCGATTATGTGCGATGGGAAGAAGAATCAATACAATAACCGATCGAAAAAAATTAAAAAAAAACGGTTCCTCAACATCGTCATCTATATCCGATCCGAGAGATAAATCTTTTGTATAAAATCAACCTTAGGGCAGTTTCTCTTCTTTTGATGTATATCAAGTTAAATTGTTTTAACCTAGGCATGAAATTATATATTAACGTACAATTTAGATACATCTACATTGTCACAAATTTCCAGTCCACGAAGTATTGTAATCATATATTTAAGCATTGGTTTTTATTAGACTCCCAAACGGCAGTCGTCTACAACAATTAGATCCAATTTAATTGTTGCCTCATGCAAAGTTGTATCACATTACTCCACTCGGTGACAGTCCACGAGGGCTACTCACTCATTAATGTCGAATATTGATTTTCATGACACAAATCCAGTCTACGTGATCTATATGATGAGATTATGTTATGACTACGAAGAATGAGCTCTATAAAGCAAACACCCATTGAACGAATGCCATATCAGTCTGAGAGCTCGATAAAGGAAATAAGGGTATCGAATCACTTTCGTCGTTGCATAAAATATTATGAATTTCAAATGTAACCCACTTTCGCAAAGTCGGTCAAGTGTATCATGAAAATTATACAATTCAAGTGTTTTGAACCAAACGTAGTCACTAGCGATCAGAACATTTCTGTATGGGCGCGTGTGTGTGGTTAAACGAAAAAAAAACGTACTAGTGTACTGGTGGAAACAAAATAAATAGAAAAGAAAAGAACAAAATACCTGTGAATTAGTCATTTCGGCGTCACTAAAATTGTGCGAATTAAGGCATGCACTACATTACACTCGTACTCCAAAACTATGCGTATACAGTCTGTGCATTTCAAAAAACAAAATCATGTACACGAGCAACACAAAAACCAGCGGTCCACAACATCGCGAACTGCAAAAATAAATAAACACAACACCTGATATTTCGAATGTGGCGACAGATAAAAAAAAAAGAAATGGTACAGATAAAAAATCTATTGTGGAAATGATATAATGTTCGCTACATAACTGTTGGTTGGTCGAGTTTCAAAGTGTAATTACGAGAGCGATTATGGAGGCGGCGAATGCGCGCGATTCTAGCGGCAGACGAAAAAATAGTGAAAAGTGACATTACAAAGCTGCTGCAGTCTGTGTAGCTGAGAGAAATTCATCGCACTCGGCGACAGGCAGACTATCAATTAGGCGGGCTATTAATCGACTGGAATAAAACAATCTGTGATGTAAGGTGTTACGTCACCGCTTCAGCTTTATTTATTTTATGGGTGAACGCTTATTTAGGTCAAACTAAGTAATTAGTAACGTTATTGCTTAAAAAGAATTAGTTTTGCTTTTATTATAATTTTGTAGGCTACGATTTTGTATTATTATACAACGAAAGGAATGTCAACAGCCGTCGTTGGCATAACTTTAAAGTAAACATACAAATATTTTTCAAACTCATCCCAGTCGTATTTACATTTATATTTTAAACATATATGCACTATAATAAAAATGTATTATTACAAAACACGTTTATTCCTAGCACGTTATTTATGTGTTAACTTTTATCTGTGTTTACAACATTTTGTCATGTACTATCTTATGTGCATTACAAAGTCATATATTATTCACACAAAAGAATGTAGAAGTGGTCAATTATTTTACTTATTTGAAGATAACCGGAAACGCATGTACGAAGGGTTTGACCCCACAAATCCTGCAAGATCCAATTACCTCGAGAATAAAAATGAATACATTTCGACTCAGTATCGAATAATTTTATTTGTGACTAAAGTTATACATTATTATCAATAGTAAACCCATAAAGTTACAACATAACACATTACACATGTTTTTTACTGCGTTACTTTAACGGACACGGGTTTTTTAAAACAATAAAATCCATTTGTCAAAAATCAACTTAAATTGCGTTGGGCAAAATATAATTTTTATATATCGTAATCTGACATCGAGGAACTTTGTTATATTCATATTTGGGAAGCGTGCAAGCGAACTTCACCTATATTGTCTATTGTATACACGACTGTTTAAAAAATAACTTGAGTTATCATGAAACAGAATAACTGAATCGATATTATAATCTTCCGCTCTCATACCTCGGGGCCGAAATGTATTATTATATGAGGAGGGTGAAACACATAAGTATGATCGTGAACGATACATATATTGCTTCATTCTCGACTATCAATTCATCCGGCAATTAACGGGCTCTTCTTTTTTAAGGATAAAAGAATGTCAAAAAAGAGATTAATAGTTTTCAATTTAAAGAAATAACCGATAGCAACAATCATACTATGTTAATATCCAATCCATTCATTCATTCAATGACCAATTACACAATGTGAGAACTTTACATAATGGATCTTACAGTATAAATTGTTTTAAAATAATACAAATCTAATACGTACGTGCATAGCACGTGATAAATTCGTTAACGGAAGTGACTAAGTATTCGATGCTTGCAACGCAAAATATTCTAACATGCATATAAACAATTAAGTACGCAATACGGTGTGTAAAATAATTGTTGCAAAAAGGGTTATTTTAATAAAAAAAAAAGGGCAAACATTGTATAGAAAGTCATTTATTACGATATGAAATACTAACCAAATTATTGTTTTATTTGTATTAATATAATTTACTAAGAAACATGATGCAAGGTTTCTCGTCTATTCTACGGATTTTTTTTTTTATTTCGTCGCGTGTTCTAACAACTTTTTCGCGAATAAAAGCCTGCAGGATATCTATTTTCGAAAATTGGTCGTTAGCAAAGTTTACGCATAACGTATATAGGGAGAGAACTCGAAGATGGATTCGCAAACGTTGCGCAAATAAATTAACCATAAAAAGTCGACCAAGATTAATGTGTGACAAAACTGCTTTCACACGCTTGTTCGACGAGACGCCAATTTCGATGTACGTAGCGTGAGATAGATTTTTTATTATAGGCTTTATTGTATTTCAAACATAAAAATTGGAGAATGGGAATGAATTATCTTGATGTGGAACTCTTATGAATTACATAAAGATTTTTCCTTACTGTACATCCTGATGGTGAAAAAAGATGTCAAAAAACTTTAACACTTTTAATTGTATACTACAATAATTTGAACAGTTAACAAAGGAAAGACTTTAAAAATTTATTCAAACTCTAATCCCTACCGCACAATAGATACTACTAACTAGTACTGTAAAGTTATTTAACATACAAAGCTTTCATAGAGACAAATATCCATTTTTATATATATATATATAATATCTATTTTTATCTATATAAACACTAAATAAGGTGGCAAATAACTTTCCATTGACCGTAAACCTAGCTAGCTTAATTAATATATATATATACACGTATGTAAATAATATAATAATTTATAGATTAGGTATTACAGAAACAGGTACTATCTTTATTATTCATATCATAGGAATCGTTGAAGATCAATGTTTTGTAATTTATAACATGCAAGTATCTTTTGTAAGCAGTTTAAGATAATTTTCCTCAATTATTTCTTGAAGTCAAATATGTTTTAAATGTTTTCTGGGATGGAAGGCCACACCCATTCAGGCCGAATATAAGTTGAAAAGAATATCTTGTTTCATATAAGTACATGGTTATTTTGTAATGAAAAACACAAAATTATTAATTTTTTTCTGCTTTCTAAGCTAATTAACTTCATTAAGGAATTTATTCATTTAAGCCATAGTAGCACAATGCTGATGTATTTATTTGTCCGTTGTATATAAGGTGAGAGGCCTTAGAAAGGAAATAAATTTCCTTTGTATACTTGAATTATGTAATCAAAATAGTTTTGATACATATTGATAAATAAATATGTATCAAAATTTACTGTAATAAAATTGTACGCCCTCATAGTTACACTTTAAAATGATTAAAATTTTAAATCCCTATTCAAAATATGAAAACTTCATCAATTGAAAAGTAAAAATTGAGCTTTCATTATCAATACTTATATTTATTTAATTTCTAATATAACTAGATAGTCTAGTCTTACCATAGATTTTTGTAGTCTATATATTGTTGTTTTTTAATACTTGTGAACATTTACATTACAGATCATTAACAACTATTCCATCTAGTTCTTTTTAAACATTATTTGCCAAAATTTTTGTTTGGATTGTTATTTAATGTACCTATATTTGAGACACTTAAACAATTATTTATGTAAAAAAAAATATGGCATTACTACAATAATACGGGCAAATAACAAATGCATACTGTAATTACGACACCATCGAAACTTTATAAGCGTGTATTTTAAAACTTGTAAACTAGAAGATACCTTTACCTGTTTCATTTACTTTCAAAAAAAAATAGTTCTGAGTGAACATTAATATAAGTATTGTTTTATTAAACTTACCTTAGTGGCAGGTTTATTACAAGCTCTTACATCTACAAGTGCACTATTTTTTGCCGGACTCTTCTCCACTATGTTTATATCTAAACAATTAATTTCTCTTATCGTTTCATCTTTAACCGGAGGCATATCCTTAATCTCTTCAGTAAAATACCAAGACAATAAGTTTTTATTTTGGTTCAATAGGTAAAAATCTTTTATTTCTGTAAAATACAATAAGTACTTCTTTAGAATAAATAGAGAAACGGCAAATCTTTACTTTTATGAAAATCGAATGAAAACCTCTTCACTCAATCCACCCATACAGACTAAATAAAAAATTTCATGTTGTTGCTATTTCAGATAAAGCTTGCTTTATTTAATCTGTATTCATAACAAATATCTTTAAACAGTATATAATATATTATTG
>DWHO01002431.1:0-13374 GCA_018247575.1 Eurytides lysithous rurik
TCTCACTTCTTTTCCTCCCCCTTTCACTCCCCCCTTAAAGGCTGACAACACATTTGCGAGTTTTATAATGTCCATGGGCGATGGTGGTCACTTACCATCAGGTGAGCCGCTTGCTCGTTTGTCAGCCTAACCCATAAAAAAATAAAAATAAATAAAAACGTCGTTTATAATATTTGTCATGATGCACTGTCGTACATGATTCGACTACAATCAGCTTTATGTTTTGTAACATTTATGGTTGATACAAACGTCTCACTTTCCTGTGCTATAAATTATACCTATAAATGTATTCTGCACCAAATAAAGCTTTTAGTAAATATATTAGTTCTCAATTCTCCTAAATACAAATGAAACCATTATAACATATTAAATATTTGCGAACATGTATAAACACATAGACTAAATAATTATTTTGTAAGGTAAAACATTCCCCCGTAAAAAAGAAAAGTGCTAGTAAACAAAAACAACTGTTTTCGTATACTATGAATAAGTATTCAAAAAACTGTTACGTTGACTAACGTTGTTTAGTCGTTTGAAAAGTATTCAGTTGTTGACTAGCTTCTAAAGTTGAAGACAATATATTAGTCAACAGCTTTCGACAACTGACACCTTTTTAGTAGAAATAGTTTGTTCTTTGACAACAAAAAGCACTTCGTTTCTTAATACTACTTCAGCTTCTTATAAAGGGACGAGACAGGTTGCCATGGCAACACATAACGAAGCGAATGGAAAGGTATTAGTTGTAGTATGTCCCTTAATTTAACATATGTCAGGTTTATCGGGATCAAACTTAATTCGGAGGTAATTTAAAGAAGAAAAAACAAAATCAATATAACAATGATTTTTGATTTTTTTGTCCATAATGTTACTTAAAAATTGGCCGACGAAAATATGTGATTCTGATTATAAATTTCTTAATTAATTTTGAATAAATATTCTGTAAATGATCTGCCCAATTATTCTGTAAAAATGGATAGGAGAGAAAGGAGTAATGGGAGTCAGTGGACAATCGAAGCCACTAGAATAACTCAAAAACAAAATGTCCAGAGTCGCAAACGCCTCGAAACCAAGATCACTGCATGTAATCCACACCCCAACCCAAACCCGCTAAGTTCGCGCCGAGTGCTAGGAATATATGGTTACACCACTCTTTTACGTTATTTTCATCTAATTTTTCGTGTGCACATATAACGGTAGGTTAAAAATTCAATACTAAAATTCAATTTCATTTATTTATTGATTAAATACTATAATTTGGTATGATAATAAATCCTAAAACAATTATCTTATAACATTATTTTTTCCAGTTTTCTCTTTCGGGTAAAAAGAGTCGGGATGACTTCCATTACCCGCTGTGATTCTCTTTACCCACAGTATTTATGGTGTCCACACGATTAATTTTATCATACATTGCCCGTTGTGTAGATGCAAAAAACACGTTCCAGGAGTACGAATAAAGCACAACGGTCTTCTGACATAAACTTGAGTACAAATTAAGCACAGTAGATTCTCTAAAGCGGAATATCTTTTAATTGGAGGTTCATCTTTTTTTTTATGGATGGAGCGGACAAACGAGCAAGCAGCCAGCAACCAGCTGGAGAAATTCACAAATGTTCTGACGAACGAATGGATAAACGGGAGTCCGTTTGTTGAAAGGTATTTCAAGTCTCATTAAAATTTGTGACGACAGCGAAAACGAAAATGATCTGGAAAATGCTGTTGGTATTAGTTCTAATATCTGGCGTGTTTGTTGCAAATTCGGTAACAACAACGAGGTCTGGTACAGACACGCGTCTTGTGGCCTGTGGAAGCATGCAGACTGGATCGTATGGGATTCGGCTTGTGTGTGATAATTGTTAGGATCCGCTGACTCCAATTACCCAGTATGTGACTACACTAATCCGCATGTGCGTGTCGTGTAATCTATTTATTTATTTGCCATTATACAAGGTACATTTATGTCAGATTAATACTTGTCAACAATTCCATTTGTGTAGCCATTTTAAAATAGCATGTAAATATTAGACAATAAATGTGTATTATTTAGTCCTATCATTATACTAACGTGGATAACAATAACAAAAGAAAACAATAACAATGAATTATAAGCTAACACAACAAAACAATCAATCAATGTCGTTAAGCAAATAAAATAAAATTAATGATAAATGATATATTGATTATTACATTATAATTGATTCGGTTACATGTCATAACGTCAACTAAATCACGAACAAGCTCGTGGTCGAAGTTATTTTTTCTTAAAGTATTATAATTGATAAAGTTCGTTCCTAAAGTCGAAAAAACTCAAAAGACTGATGAATTAAGTTAATTAAGTAAACAATGTAAAGAGATATATATTAATAAACATAACTGCGAAAATTTGTTTTTTGGAAGCGTTATTTCTTAAGTGACTCCCGTTGCCCCCTTTCTCCTCTAATATACAAAAACTGTACAAAAAAAATTGATTCTAGCTAAACCAAATAAATTTCTATAAAGAAGAACGTTCTCCACCAATGAATTTATCACCACTCAAAACCAGATAAAAAAGAAACGAAAAACTAACCAATCTGTAATAAAAAATGAGATATTGATTTCCCTTTGCCATGTTTTAAATTAAGTGTAAAAAACGTTTGCAATGATGCATTTCGATTACATCAAATTACGCATATTATAAAAGTACACGTACTACTTTAAATAAATTTTAGCGTTTCTTTTTAGCGCTTAATTCAATCTCCTAGCACTTTAGTGCATCTCTTAAATTTTAACAATTTCTCCGCAGCTCTAAAAACCCATGTCTGGCGCTGGCTAAAGTTTAACAACTTCATTTTATTTCAAGGCACACACATAAAAAGCAGAACTCGTATACAATTACCACACGTCTTCACAGGCGTTTGCTCGCCTTTAACACAATGAATACGTATATATGAACCTTCCCATATTCAATTTGAAAGAGCGTTTTAAATTTAAAAAAGAGCATTTTTAACTAGCCCGTTGGTGTAGTGGTTAGTGCCCCTTGCTACAACTCCGAAGATCGTGGGTTCGATATCCACTCAGGACAAAATATTAGCAGAAGTATTTGCTCTGTGTCTGGGTGTTAAATGACTATAAAAGTATTCAATGTAATTATAAATGAATTCATGTCCATCACCGTCTGGGTACCATAGTACATGTTCTGACTAGTTTAGTATCAGATAAGTGAGATATCTCTTGAAAAAAATCATCTTGCATTTGTAGTTTAGAATTAAAGATTATTACGTTCAATTGTTTTGAGTAACAGGAAAAAATAATGTTACAGTTAACACGAATATAACTTATGACACGCAATATCAGTTATTTATATCAAATCACTTATTTTAGATCCATCGAAATTGCACGTTTTAAGTACGGCATATTTAACTAAATAATCTTTCCGTGTTTTAGTTTAATAAAGTGAGTACAGAACAAATAAATGCTAGTTTCACAATTACATTAGTTAATTAGAAATTTATACCTTACTAAAATGGCTAACTATTAAAATGTAATGTTGTTCTAGTTTTTATACATGTCACATAAAAAGAAGCTAAATTATCTGTGCCTTATCTACTAACTGTAATAATGCCCTGATATCAGAAAAAGAACTTGGTTGACGTATTTGTTTCTTGTTTTAACGCCTCTCTTCCTCGCCTCCCCGCCTCTCTTGTATCTATAATTGTTGTATAGTATTCGATATATAGGAAATTAAAAACAAAATTACCATAAAATCCCTTAATTCGTTTTATTGAAAAAAAAAGATCAATAAAAAACTTGTGGTGTACACAAAAGTTTTTTCAATGATCTTACACGCTACTTGTTTTTAATGGATATAATTAAGTAACGTTGTTTAGTCCGCAACTTCTCCCGCGTCGAATTAAACTTTCGTTTAATTTTACACATTTTTTTACACTTTCTGACACAAACAGAAGCCTATGGTACTCCGTCCCACAAACTAGTTAGTGAGGACCAATATGTCAAGACTTAGTTATTTCTCTTAAAAAATATAATTATGATTTTTCATATTAATATCACAATAATCATATTCAATACAAATGTATGGCTAAGGCGTTCTATGAGTTATTATGATTTTAATACGAATTCATTATTATATATAAAACAAATCACAACATAACAATTAATTCAAGGCAAAAAGAATATTTTTAACTGGTTGTAATTTTTTTAACTAAAATAATATTTCTTTAGTAAAATAGTAATTTTAGAAAATTAGAAAAATTTCGTTTATTTATCTTTTATTGGAAAAACCATATTTATTTATTTTTAGGTACAAGAACGGCATAGGCCATTTAAACTTACAATAATATTAACAATAACTGTTATATTGGAATTACAATAGGCGTACTCAATCCCATTAAACATTCTTTCCATGTTCTGGGTCCAATAAAAATGTGTTGCAATAAAAATCATGGACAAAATATTGAAGTCGTACATTTATTACGACCCGTAATGCAAGGACAAAACGTATACTTCTAGGATCAAGGGAAAAAAACACGGATTTTTAAAAAAGGGCCTTCAAGCTCTCACTCATTGCCTATTTGTTTGATCAAATAAGTAGTTAGAACTTTTTAAAAATCATATGGCATATAAGACTACTTTTGTTTGCTTTCATTCCTGTTGGTGTGTGTTAGCGTTCGAATCTTTGTTCAAATCAATTGTAAACGTTTTTGACATAAGATCACCATGTAAAAAAAACTCCCAAAATAAAATCGGATCGACAATACGCCAAATACAACACGTAGGTATGTTTATATTTAAACGTTTAAATGTTTCTGTTGATATCAAAGCACTATAAAATGTCACGTCTGTCACTGAGAGAGCAAAGGTCGTTATGGAAAAATATAAATCTCCCAAATGTTCTCATATAGACCAAAAGCCATTTCGTCGGGTATTCGGAATTACAACGTTCCCATGTGTGCCGACTTTAATCTCGGATGCCCTTTACGAGAATCTACGGAGTGATCATTACAAATTTCACTACAATCATATTTTTTTAAGTACACATTTATTACTGTCAACGTGTTATTTCTTCGCAGTGCCAAAAATACTTCTTAAAGGAATACTTTGTAAGGAGCTGTGTGCGAATTAAATGTACAAAGAAAATAATTGAAGGCCTTTTGTGATGTACGAAATTGAAATATTAAATATTTTTAAGAACAAGAAAAAAAGCACTGGTGTTTTTTTCTGGTTTTTAAATATATTCATATTTCATTTGCTTATCTCGGAATGAACTTGAATTTGTCAGCGTCAACGTCAGTTGTCAATTGTCAATCTCTCTTCCGCTCCCCATTCGCGTATTCTTTTCTCACATCTCATTCCCTCTTCAGCTCCCTCGCGCGCCACACTTCTACGTTGGTAGACCACGCGCGCGACATACTTGCACAGTGCTCCGTTTACCCTCGTATTTAATCCACCTATCCAAACACGAACTAAAACGATTTTGAAGAAGAAAGGATTTCAAAAAATATCAAGATCCCCCAGGGACTGAAGAGGAACACCAGCATCTGCTAGGTCAGTTTGTTTTCGTCCCTGATTATTTCCTCATCCGCAAATTCAGTATCAACATCTTTCATTACTTTCTTGAATATATGAGCTGATTTGCGCAAATTGGCTATTAGTTTCTTTCGCTTCTACTTATGAAATTTGGCGACTAAACTTTAAGAGGTGTTGGAGTCACGCAGCAGCTTAATTGGCCGGTTTGAACCGGATAAGCACCGCGACTTCACAGAAAGTCGGCGTGAACTGGAAGTGTTTGTGCTTCCGCGTTTCGAATGTAAGCGAGGTGGCCAATCGCCCAAACCTGCCCCTCCTCCCTTCCCTTCCCAAAAACTACCATCTTAAAGTATGGCAACGCATTTGCAAGTCCTTTGGTTTCGCGAAAGTCCTACTTCGTAAAAAAGAGGTACATGTCATCAAATTAATCACCATTACATCAGATCACAAAACAGTGCAACTAAATGTGTGTAACTATTTAAAATTTTGCTTGATCCTGCACTTGCTCGCTACTTGGATATATCACAATTTGGTCTAGTATTTTTTGTGAAAACACTACAGCTGCCTTTGAAACTAAAGATGCTAGAACGGATCAAATTTGCGAAAGCTTCGCTTTCATGTCCCCCGTCTGATAGTTTCCCGGACTCTAGTTGTAGGTACACACTAGGATCAAATTAAGCTGTTATTATAAAATGCATGTAAGTTAAATGATCAAACATTTAACAGACACGAGCTGGTCGAAGGAAGGAATATGAGTTCAATGGTTAGTTGTAATCATTGAATCCTTATGCCGTATTCTCCAAAAACTCAAGTATGTTCTATTAAAATATAAAAACATACGAATACCAGTTTTTAAAAACGAATCTCCATAGGCATTCATGGAACATTATGAAAATCAATAGGCTATTTTATCTTTTCACGCATAACAATATCCATTAACACAGATGCTGACGTATTTTCCTTTGTTTGTCGATAATTGCAATGTGATATGCATGTTCACATACATATCACAACAAAAATATATTCCAATGAAGATTGTCAGTAATTTTTACATTTTTATGTTTGTATTGCTACATTTCGCTCAGTTGAAACTATTTAATGTCATTTCTTGAGATATATAATTGATGTGTAAGGGAAACTTCTGTTAGATCAACTTATATGTATTATATTTCTATATACATATAAATTGTTTAACGATAAAAAGTTATACAATTTTAAACATGTCGAATCACATAATTAATATGCTTAATATCGTGTTATCATAACTAGAGGTATTTTTACATTCCAAATATCCATTTCCACTTTAAATCAAACCGTGACATAAAGACAAACTTAAAAAATAATTCTGTAGTTGTTACTTCTCTGGTCATTTGTTCATGTGAAATTTAAACGTGTCAATTGACCCTATTACACAAGATGCTACCACCTTAAAAAAGGGTCAGAGTTTTTGTAGAAGGAAAAAGGAGTATCTGTTTCTGTGGACTCCAAAATAATACTTTCCGAATTAAATCTTGTTACATAAAAGGTCTGTTGAATAACAATCTCGGAAAATGTTTATTGGCTGCTTGAATTTCAAATGCCGCAAGACAAAAGTACGAGAAACAAAAAATACTAAATAAAGAAAATCCTTACTAGTCCACCTTGTTCGGTACTGATGCGGTAGCCGCTTGATGCAACTTTTTGTTCTGTTATGTTACTTAAAGTCTTGTTTCTTAATTATCGAACAATATAAGTATTAAAAAAAATAAGTACTTAAATGATGTCTCGATACCTTAGATTACCAGTAACAACTCGAATGTTTGGTTTTATTGAGTTTGAAAACTGAAATATGTGTATAGTCGTATAAAGTTAAATAAAGTAAGCTTTTACCGATGAATGAAACTAATTAAATTTCAAACTAAGATTGTGCGAGATAACATCCTTTGCAAAGCATTATTTCAAGAAACAGAACTTATTGCTAGAAACAGATGGAAAATGCGGTCGCTTTTCTTAATGATTTCCTCTTCTCGTTTCTAAGATCATTGTATTATTATAGATGCTAACCCAGTAGATATTTCACTGTAGACTTCAAAAGATATCTCTCTAGTATGTCAAACAAATGAAAAATAATAATTACTTTAAGTCTCGGGCTATCGTCGTTTTAATTTTCCCAGAATTAACGTTCATTGTAAGATATTTAACATCCTCATTGGTCCGTTCCGTGAGCGTTAATGCTGCAAAGTGGTTAAAATGTGGGAAATTTAAACGTAAAATAAACGATAAAGTTCCTAAATATTTTATTTTGTTGTTGCGTACAAGCGTGTCTCTTAACATTACTCGCCACTCTCTAAAAACTTTAGACCAGTAACCGATAAATAGTCTTAAGTCTTTATTGTACCAGAATTGCAATAAGAGACTACGAAATATAGTTTATATCATGGGTAGCGCAAACCCTTGACTCTAAAAGTGACTATGAATAAGCCACGAATTATAAAATATTTAACTCCCCGAACCATTGGTTCAGGGAGCAGTCTAGTTGCAAGGTATGTGCACAAAAATAAAATTCTTTTAGTTATTAAAAAGAAACACAGTTTACGAGCAAAGGATGCCATGAAGACTTTTTTTTCTATTTTACATCCTTTTGAAGAAACTGAATAAGTTGGTCACTAGGTAGGTGTGGTCTTAAATTATATCTTGATATTACATCTCTTCTCGGGCATTCAAGCCTTGGTGCAGAATTTATTTGCTCATTCTATCATAAATATTTTCTCGTAACTCTTAATGAATTATTTGTAATTTAAAACTGGTGAGCAATGTTGCTTTTAGGATGTCATAAACCGTAGCATTCATAATTTTTTATCATTTGCAATAATTGATTATTACAAGTCTGAATGCTGTTACGATGGTAGAGCCACGCAGCTTTCCCGCTGCTAAATGAGCCGGCTCCAAAGGGATAAGTACCACGATCTCACAGAAAATCAGTGTAAAGTGGAAGTGTTTTGCTTCCGCGTACCGTCCGGTGAATGAGGTGGTCGGTGGCTCACCCCTTCCTTTCCTTCCTCCCTCTCTCATTCTTCCCTACCCTAGGGGATGGAAGCAGCCATCCCGTCACTTTTCCCCTACATCTTTCGCTCCCTCTCTCTCCTCCTCCCTCCCTTTCTCTCCTCCTCCCTCGCTCTTAATCCTCCTCCCTTCGTCATTCAAAAATTCCGCCTTGTAGGCTGGTAATCACTTACCATAAGGTGAGCCACTTGTTTCTTTGTCAGCCTAATCCATAAAAAAATAGTTTTATTGGTATTCGAAGTACAGCTTACCATACAATACCTTTTCGACGTCTCGGTCGTAGATTGCGGTCTTAGGGTCATCTTCTATATAGCTGAGTTTATAAAACAGTCAAGGAGACTAAACCTTAACTGTAGCTCTAATAGTCATGATAAATTACGCGTAAATAAGCGTTAATTCATCACATACAAAATACGTTATTATATTTACGTACGTTATTTAAAGGCAATATAAGAATAAGCCATCCTACTTTCTTCGGTAAATATTTCTTATGCATCATCCAAATATGACATCTAATAAACCTTTTTGTACATATATGCAAAAAAGGCGGAAAAGTTTTGGAATAAATCATTTTCGCAGAGAAATTCAGAGCATGCACAAAGCTTTCGCCTTTAAGTGAATCTACGACACGTTGTCATTAGAGTGACAGCAATTAGTGCGATGTTTTTTTTTGCTTTATTGACGTTGCCCTGCTCAAGCAAGCGTATTCTGAAATGTAAGGAACACGGTACAAAAGACAGAGGCTGTTGCCTTCTTAAGTAAAAGCACTGTGCAAATGCTATTGTTCCTCATTCTTACCAGTAGTCAACATAGATTTCTTTTTTCTTTAAAAAAAAAACGGTGCAAATATTTTCAGACAGAAATATCTTGAGCTATAGAGACGTTTTACGTACACAAATTAAACACGGGTAAACGCCTAGATCCGGAAGAATTAACGATAGTTCTTTCGTAGTTTGTTTTTTCCGAGTGGGAATTGAACCCACGACCTGCTATGTTGAAACCAATAGTTTAGCGACTGCGCCCAATAGGACGTGAACTTTCATAATATTGATGCATAGTTTAGAGTATTTATAAGCCTTTTTCTGAAACTATTGATTACGTCATCAACTCTGTTATGTCACAGATGCGACGCAGAGCCGCACTAAGTTTGGAACGTTTTATTAACTTTGAAACCAGTTGGCATAAAGTAGCACAGTATTTGTTGGACGCCCAATTTGTTGTAAGAGAAACGTTACGAGGTATTAATCAAGCCGTGCGCTTGTTGGTTTTGGACTGAAATTGTTTGCCAACATAGCCCTTCAAACCGGAATAAAGTTACGTTAGTCACGGTGGTATAGCCACGCAGCTGCTCCCATTACTGAACGGACCGGCTCAAACCGGATAAGTACCACGACCTCACAGAAAATCGGCCTAAAGAGTTTTCGCTTCCACCAAACCTTAAGCATTCTCCCTTTAAAGGCTGGCAACGCATTGGCAATTATCTTAATAAACAAAAAAAATACGCTCACGCACTACTTCTTGCCGGAAATATAACTGGGAATGCATACCACCGACAAAAAACACTTCATGTAAAACTTAACTTTTAAGAAAATTGTATTCTTATTGACTTACCCGAGAGTCGAATACATGAAAATTTATACTAGCTGAATCGGTTAATGTTAGCTGGATAATTTAGTCCTGCAATTTTCTACAGATATCCCGAGAAAAACAAGAGGAATAAGTTTTAAGTAAAACAAGCACATATGCATCAACGATATATTAACATTTGTTTAACCATCTTGAATCATGTAGACACCAATTCGATCATTAAAAACTTATTTTAATATAGAACAGATTAGTTATAATTTAAAGCAAACAATCAAAATAACAACCTTTAATAGAATATGTCTTTTTATCCACCAAACCTTAAGCAGTCATCGTTATAAATACTTATATTTTGAAATAATCTAGTAGTGTCTGAATTAACTCCTAATGAATTTAGTGAGTTGGCACAAATAATTTATGGTGCGTCATTCTTTCAATTTGCGCCATTGTACTGGCCACAGGGAAATTCATTAGAGTATCCTCGTACGTGATATTTAACGTTTTTCAAGGTTTATTACATTTATACGATGCAGGATTCTGCCCGCAGTTTTAACCTCATGATTTTTGATTTCGTATAAATCCCATTTTCTTGCATTTTTGGAGTAACCCTGCCAAGTATTCTTTTAGACTTCATTTGAAATGAAATTCAGGAAAATTTTAAAAAAATTAAGTTGTAACAACAATTTTTAAAATACAAGAAAAATAGGCTTAATGTTACATAAACACTTGATTGAATTCCACCTACTTAACCAAACATAACAAAGGATTGCAATAAACTTGTGATAACTTAAACTTTCAAATTGCATTTCCAATAACGATGGGCACTTAAAGTTTAACTAAACATCGTTTAAGTATCAATAAACTAGATTTAATAGTTGTTACGCCACTATCGATATATATTAAGTCCTGTTGATAAATATATTTCAGTGCACTTTCGGATTTGTAACGTTCACAAGAACTGCTAGGGAATAATTGGACACTTTAATTGTATTTAAAGTTTATTAACACAAGTAACTCGCTCATTTAATATATTTCACTAATTTTCCCGCCGTCGATTGTTCTTGATTGTTTTGTATTTGTATGATATTGATTATTTTTATAGAAACGGCTTCTTCCTTACATTATCTACTTGGCCGATTAGACCCATATTTCATAAGTTATACGTACCGAGCAAAAATGTTAACATGACGGAATGTGGCTGGCATAATATAAATGATGAAATGGATTAAACAGAAAGATTAAATACAAAATTCCACACTCATTACGTGAATGTTTTTAATTTATTTATAATTGGTTTTTAGCTGGCCCAAAGTATAGATTGCTCTTCGAATCGAGACACAGTAGAAACTACTGTGGCATTTGGCATAAAAATAACTGTCAATGCAGATAGTGCAAAAAACTTTTACAGTGCCCGCTCGGGGTTTTTGCGTGATTTATTGTGATAAAAATTTAGATTTCGAGACAATTTTGGAGGCAACGCGGGTTCGATGAAAATAACTATTGACTCCTTGTGAATGTATATTTAATTCGCTAATTGGGCCTACTTATATACTATAACATTATATTACGGAAAATTGGAAGTCGGAAGATTTATGAAGAAAGATTTTATTAAGAGAAGATTATTGAAGAATTTATTACAATTGAAGATGTGCGTCATAATATAACTGCTCTTTCAGAGCTTCGCGTTGCCCACGATCGGATATATAAACAGTCCTTATAAGAACTACTTTTTCTGGTTTCTGTGGTGACGATCGTAGGCTCTTTCAAAAGTTCTTTTAAGAGCTCTACTGTTCATGTTTCTTATAAGCGTCCAGTACGCCACACAATCATTGAGAGATATTTTAATTATTATATAAGAAAAATCTTGCCGACTTGTTGTATCATAACTAAGAACATTTTTTTTTTAATTATAACCGCAAAAGTAATGCTCATTAGGCAAATAGTCGGTTTAAACTTAACTAATTAGTAGTTACTCATTACTTACTAGGTACTATAATAGAGTTATGAAAGAAACGGCAAGGAAGACAAAGCAAGGAAG
The DNA here is from genome assembly GCA_018247575.1 of Eurytides lysithous rurik. Classification (NCBI taxonomy): domain Eukaryota; kingdom Metazoa; phylum Arthropoda; class Insecta; order Lepidoptera; family Papilionidae; genus Eurytides; species Eurytides lysithous. Next base: position 12,188 of record DWHO01002431.1, read on the forward strand.
CCGATGGAGCATTTTCTAGAACTATATTTTAATACTGCTTATACGAAGCCACTTTTCAGCACATTATGTAGAAATACATATATGATCAAAGTAGTGCTTTACATTCGAAATTCAAACTTCACCATAGTGAAAACACAAACGCTCTTAGCAAACTTTGGACTTTAGTCAGATCGAGATGACTTAGTTACGACGCCATTAGATTGATGTTGACTAAGCGCGCATAGAAGCTTTATGTAGTCTAGCTCCATTGTCAATAACAATTTCGCCAAGGCTTTGGTTTAATAAGTGACCGAGAAGCGAAATGAGAAGATATATAATTGTAGGCGACACAATTAAGTAAATTTAAGGATTTTATTATTTTATTAATTTAATTTAATTGTTATTTAGTTTGCATTTTATTTTTTTATATAATTTTGAAATTCTTTTGACAATTTAAAAGTAAAAACAAGCAGGCAACGCGGCGCTTTGATTGGCTGACAGGGTTGCACGTGATTGGTTAGCTGTCAAACGCGTAATATTTCCGCGCTCAAAGTTTGGTGCGTTCAAGAATAAAGTAGTCTCGTTTCACCGCGCACGAAAGAAACATTTGCGTAGTTTTTGTATAGTTTTCCAACTCAGAACACAAGATTTTTCGCGACCAATCAGTCAATTGGAGTGAACGCACTTTTGAATTAGGAACAATAATAATTTATTTTTAGCTATTATTCGTTTAAATATTAAAATCATATTTCAGACAATCAAACCTAAAAAATGGAGTGACGAAACGAGCTTGTCTTAAGCAAAAAATAAGTGAAAAGCGAGTGGTAGTAAGCGAAAAACTTGCCATCACTCGCAAGATTAAATACTCTACTCGCGAATACACTCATATAGAACCTTCATCAAGAAGTCGAGCTGTGGGGCTGCAATAATTACATAATCCGAGCTCTAAAAGCTCGCTATCAATTACTCAAATCTTAAATTTTCTTATTTTATTTACGCTGCCCTCATTTTAAGATGCGAAATATGTCTTGTGTTACAAGGGCTTTTTGAACACAAACATTTCAAATGGACTGACCCCCAGATCCGGAACAATCATCTGTAGTTCATACAAATATTCGTTCCGGGTGGGAATCGAACCCATGCCCTACGACGCCGAAGCCAATAGCTTAGCAACAGCGACAACAGCTTTACATAGGTTTTGATCGCAA
>DWHO01002432.1:0-13373 GCA_018247575.1 Eurytides lysithous rurik
GTGGTAGAATCATTAGACGTCAAAAAGCGATTGTAAACCAATCCAATTTTGAATAAAGTATTTTGACTTTGACTTTCTATGGGAAAATTCTTCATTGCCAATCGTATGGATTGTTTTAGGGACTCCAAATTATTATGTCCTTTAGAGCAAGTCTTACTCTCTAAAACTGACCATTAATCATAATGCATTGGATTAAGATCAGGACTAGACCAGACTTGTTAAATATATTTTTCTTTAAAATTTCAATCAAATAGCTTTTTTTTAATCTTTCTAAATCGAAAGGAACATTTTTTTTTATACTAGACCGTGTATAAACAGAATTGGGTGTATATGTATTTTACTAGTTAGAAATTTGCCCGCAACATCATGGTTGTGTGTGTCTAGTGTTTACTGTTTGGTCGCTGTCGACCTTCTCATACAATAAACAACGTGGGCAAGGCCTTCCCGTTGCCGGCCGGCGACAATAAAACTGTAGCGAATGCCTATAGGCAAGTACATATGTATAAATAGAAGTCTATTTGTGTCTACCTATGTATTCGTTGAGAGTTTCCAACACGGGGTTTCATCAATAAAGTAAAGTCTCACATTTTAGTGTATCTCTACCTTAAAATCTAAATGGCGACGAATTGTTGGATGGCAATAGTTTTAAAATGTAGGGCTTTAATGAGGATTTGGAATGGTTTAGTTTCATTTAAGTTTTACCACTTTCTACTGGCCGACTGAATTGAAACCATTTATAAGTCATTGTAATATTATTAACCGCTCAATCAACGCACACAACAAAGGATAAAAACGATACACGTAAATTAGGCTGAAATAAAAATCAATATGAGGCCATAAAATAAAAAAATGGACAAAAAAGAACACGTTGCAATGTTGTGTCGGCAGGGTAGGGCTGCTCAGCGTATTGCTGACCATCCCTAATGATTGATCTGTGTCGGTATTTCGTGAAGTCCGTATGAGTATACCGGAGACGTAAGACACATAAAAAGTAAACACCTGTTAAATGAGTTAACGTGTTTCATTTAAGTGATACAGTTACCACGATCTATTATAGAAATTAAAATGCAAAAAATACAGCCCAAAGTTTAACCATTATAATGATCAATACGAGATTACCTTTGAGGCTTAACTGACATCGTGATCAGGTTCTTTGTGTTAACGTCATCTTCCTTATTTATATTTGCTTTTGATTTTCAATTACAAAACAAATCATCGCCTATATTATTACGAGTGGTCGTTGTGAGTCACGGATTTGTTACGAGGCGTGAGTAGCATCCAGATTCCTAACGCACTATTGTGTATTGTTGTTAGTTGTCACGTAACGGTGCTAATACGTCTAAGGACTTTCCATGTATCGCCCCGCAGGGTTCCGTAACATATAGTTGTTAAGCAAAGTCTAATTGATTTCGCTGCCTCTGGTAAATGTCGCTAATCGTTGACACTTTCCTGTGCGTGGCGAAGGGTTGGCTTTAGCTTTTACCGGCATTTTATATCAGTATAAATTGTAGTAAATTAATAATACAAGGCAGCGTTGCCCTACCGAATTGTTTGCAGTCAGCCTACCCAAGTTGATATGGCGTCTTGCAGATTTTATACACGGTCCGGATATTAGACGTAGAGTAACTTTGCTTCCCTTATTTAATCATACGATGATTCAGTAGACGTAGTATATCTAAAATTGGTTCAAAAACCAAAACAGTATCATAACCTATTGTTCCGCCCACATCCACAATTGTCATAAAATTTTTAGGCTATTGTATTGTGAAAATTCTTTGCCGTGTTTTGAAACACGTAATAATACCAATATTTATGCCCACTAAATTATATTGGTGGCGATAAGAATTGTACGAAGCGATAAAGTTTAAGAATATTAGCCTTGTTACTGTAATTAGTGACTCGTACTCGTCCGAATCGATGTCTTTCAAGTGATTGTTCACAGTTTAAGACGAAGGTAATCATCGACCGTGTCGTAATAAAATGTATGGTAAGAGTCGATATGTTATTTCGTAACATGAAGTAAATCGATATGGGCATGGATGATATTAAACAAAGTGTACCAACGTATCTTATCTTATCGCCGCATGACGTCATCTCAAATAGCGGACGCACGAACGCCTAAAGTGCATGAGGATTTTCGTGTGTCGCGAGGTCTTGTATGCAGTGTAGAAAAGGCGCCTTTTGCATAATACCGTGGACCGGTCGTACCGTTTATTATTCAACGTCGCAGTCAAGGTGAATTCGTTACATATATTGCAGTAAACATTTGTATGTTCATGTCACAAAGTTCACCCTGTGCCAGTTTTCAGCTGTGACGTAGGTACCGCTCCTTAATTTTTTTGTTTAAATTGAACATTACTTCATCATAACTGTTTCTTGTTTAAATATGTAACTCTTATTATTGTATTAGTTTCGATAAGTGGGCGTTGATATCTCATGTCATCCATTACTGTTTACTTTTACAGAAAAAGTGGTAATATGAAAGACGTTCGTAACAGTCTTAGGCGGTGCATAGATGTATGTAATCGTGTTTTGTATTATTTTTTGGTGCGTCGTTGTTCGAAATGTTGCTCTTAGATTTAATTTTATTACGGCTACTGTCCCTAAGCAGAAAAGTTGCTTTTAGGTACAGCGTCTCTTTGAATAAGATTCTATTGTTACTGGTGTAAACGTTTGCGTAGTGCAATTGTAAAAACACTCGACAGCAAAGATAAATAATGTGGAGCATTGATTAATAATACAAATCATTATAAATGTCGTGTGTAGTGAGGCATAGATTTTTATGCGTGAGTTCTAAATGAAAGATGACGAACTTATTAAACGGAGTATGCTTCTCATACCAAAGGACAGCGACGCGACTTGTTGGTAAACCAAAAGTTGAAACAAAGATAGACCTAGATCTATCCATTGTTGGTAGCACATCCAGAAGCTAGCTACGTAGAGTATCTAGCTTCTGGATGTATATAGGTTGCGTTTCGAGAGAATACTTGATTCCTTATTTTCTTCCGATCGTATTAGAAGGTCAACTGTATCTTTATGTTTAGATTTCCGTTTACTAACACTACTCTCTAAACTTATTGGTGGTTCACCAGTGACGTTCAACAGCTATTTCAGCGTCGGATCTTATCTTTTGAAACCCGACTCGAATCTAAAGAATTGATGCAGGCATTTCTTTGACTGACTTTTATTTCTCTCCCGCAGAGCGTTGAGCGTGGCGCGGTGAGGTGGCAATAGGTCGCGATGACGACCGACATCTCGGTGTCCCGCTGGGACCCGTCCATCGGCCACGGGCAGGAGATCATCGACGAGTTCGAGTACGACGGCGGCAACTCCTCATCGAGGCTCTACGAACGATCGCGCATTAAGGCGCTCGCAGGTGAGGAGTTGTATCTCTTAAGTCGACCAGAGGTCGTGTAGAATTGTATAGAGTTGGAGGTTCAGTGACATGATAAGCAAGTCGGGCCTGGAATGGTAAGTTATACGATTGCTCTTAATGTTTTGAATTAACAAAAGGTCCCGAATTCCTCGTATCTCTCAGCAGCGCTGCTTGTGTAAGCAGCATGGTAGGGCATTCTGCTTTGCAGTGGTATATGTGACAATGCAGTGCGGTATTCTTCCCTAGATGAACTCTGCTAAGGGATACTGTGAAATTCCATATAAAATATCAACATAGATATGAAAGCTAATAATAATCATGTATACATTTTCAGTTTAAAAAGAATAAGTTTTTCACTGTTAAGGCATCGATGTTAGCATACGTGAATCCAGAGTTATGTGAAGTAGTAACATTGATGAAATAATAATGTCACATAGGAGGCAGTATTTTGGCTGCATAAGAGACCGGCGAGTTGTAGAAAATTTATATAATCTTGTGCATACACAAGCTTATATAAATTACTCAATCTTTAAAGCTCAGCTACCTCACAAGATAGCTGAGCTTTAAAGATTGACTAGGCTAACTATGACTATTATAATTTGGCCCTGTAGCATCATTTGATGTGAATAAAAGTCTAAAAGTAATAATCAATTTGATGCCATAGCCATTGTCAAGACAATGGCATCTAGGCTATGGCATCAAAAAAATTTAGCTGTATAAGGTAGATTGTTATTAATATTATAAACCATACTGCTGATTACGACGTCACCTCAGATTTCCCCGGTCACAAGCAGCACATCACAAGCAGAGTCGATCGAATCAGTGTAAATTTCTTTCGTATATCATTAATTGATTTGAGAGTATAAGAAATTATTATTAACCAATTTCTTACGCACGCCAGCGATGTTTTTTTTTAGCTATATGTATGTATGTATGTATATAATTGTATAATTTTATTTTGCCTCGTAATTCTTAAGTGGAAGGCAGAAGCAAATGATTAGATAAACTAAACATCGTTAAATCCGTCCCTGCAGCAAATGTCTGGATATATAACATATAAGAAAAGTTGTTCGCGTTGTCTACTATTCTTTTTATTTTTTGATTTAATAACTTGCTCTAGTTTAAAGTCTTGAACGTTGAACGAAATTGAACGCTGAACTGTTTAAGTACTCACAACAGCAATAACGACTCATAAGATTCAATGCTATTATTTTTGTTTCGGTTCCATCGACCGTGAACGTACCGCTTAGGTACCGATTAGCCACGACTAAATCGGAGAAATAATACAGTTCTTCTATTTCCGACTGAGAAACATTAAATTTACAGTGGTTCCCAACTCACTTTACACTTGTTTGTCTTTATTTGTTTATGCAATAGACATGCTCTAAAAGTTTTATGTGAAGTCTAACTAACATCAAGTTACATCACTATGAATTAAACGTAGCTCAAGAATTTTTGTGTTACTTCACATTATTTTGATCAAAACTTATTTTAATGTATTGACTACTGAAAATAATACGCTAGTATAAATACATTTGTTATTAACAATTGCGCACCGAGGTCATATTTATCACATATACAACCGTAATTTCCGTTTTCCCATCAAAATACAGCGGTGAGAAACATTTTCATTCTGTGAAATATTATGCTTTTTGACCGTTTATCTATTTATCGGACGCTGAAATTTTATCTGTTTACCGCTTATCTGATGGTATCATAGTATTCTCTCGTGTTTTTCGTTACACATCTTCGTATCTACCCGTCGGCGATATGTTCGTGAGCAAATTTGACATATATTTTGACGTGTCGCATAGTCTAACCACGTTTTGCGGTTCGAAACGTTATTTCCTTCTATTATCTGATTGTATTAAAGTTTGAATCGATCCAAACCGGCCCTAAAGTTGTTGACATCTGGAGCGCACGTATCGAATATCCTTGTCCAGCGGGCGGTTGGATTTAGTCGCTCTAATTCTTCCCGTTCTTTCGCCTCGCAGCCGAGCGTCAGTCTCGCGGCGCTGGTGATATGACATCGACGGAGTGTTACGACCTTATAAAGAGGGGTGTCGATATCGAAGTGCCCGGCCTGGAGGTTTACTATGACAAAGTTGTTTCGGAACTGAGAGGTTTGTGCATACGTTGTGCTCCATGGTATTGTGTGGTGCGTTGTTTGGATCATGTGCGAAAAGAGAGGCGCGGTTTTGTGCCGGTCTTTTAAGTTCTTCCTCTGTTTGGTGCGTGGCGTGTTGAACAAAGGCGTTTCCTGGATGCATCTACGTGGTGTCGGTGTTTTTCGGTTGTCTGCGGATCTGGGTTTTGGTACTTTCGTGCTATTTGAAGTGTTGCGTTGTCGATTACAGTTTAGTGCAGCTGATGAAGTGAAGGGCCACGAGATGCCGTCTCACGCTTGCGTCGCGCTTTCCGCTTGAAATCCGACGCGCGGCTCGGATTACCCGTATCGTTTCTTGATACCAACACCAGCCTGGCTAGCTTAGTGTCGTCGGAGTATCGACTATGAAGCGGGCGAGGCTGGACGGGGTGGAACGCGATCGGCTGTGGGCCAGGCCGCCGATCTGGTCGCCGCTGCGCGGGCGGCCCCACTGGCGGTTATTGTGTTATCATTGCCTTCTTCTATACGCTTACGGGAACCCTCTGGATTAGTTGATTTTTTTTCTTTTTTTTGGAGTTTCTGCAGCTGGCGAGTCTTTCTTCAGTGCTCCTATTTTTATTTTATTTTTTTATTTTTATGATTCTATTGAAACTATATTGAATAATTATTTTATTATCGATGTCGCAAAAGCTGGATATCATTTAATTTGTTGATTCCAGAGGTCCAACAAGCCGGATTGTATATTCTGTTATTGCCAATTATAGATTCTGTCATCGAATTAATCTTAATTTATTTTCCCACTAATTGATTTAAACTGGTCGGTGAACACTCGTTATTCAAGCATCGCTCGACGGGGTCATTGTGCAAGTTTTCTAACAGTCAGTGTCCAGCATTCCTTCGATTTATAATTCCAATAAAAATATTTGTAACGGTTCATAATTGTTGCCAGGTGAAGCAGCAATTTACATCTTATTCCAATGCCCATATATATTGTGTTTTCTTTAAAATTGATATGATGTTTCAATGATTGAAAAGTAGAATTTTTTTTATCAAAGCAGGTTTTAATATCAGTTTAAAATGGTTAATAAAATAAATTAACAATTTAATTAAATGTAGCAATATATTCTATTATTTTAGAAATTTTGTTAAAGAAATATTTCACTTCAAGAATGTTAGTTAAATAATTAGTTTAGTCGTTAATCATTGCGATGAATTAATTTGCTTCGATTTCGTCACCAGACGAACGAGAGAATGTGCAAAAGAAGACTTTTCAAAAATGGGTGAACTCCCACTTGGTACGCGTGGGCTGCCGCATTGGAGATCTTTATGTGGACATGCGGGATGGCAAGATGCTCATCAGACTCCTGGAGGTACTCTCCGGGGAGAGGCTGGTGAGTGTAAATTTTGTATTATTCTATTCTCTATCTAAGAAAGCGGCGAGCGCTGGACTTTTATTGTTGTGAGATGGTAAACGATGTTAAACATCTCACATGTTTCTTTGCATATAATTGTCCAACCGACAGAGCAATAATAGTAATAAAATTATAAAATTTCATTTTCCTTGCAAAGATAGAATCAAATGGGAAATGTAGTACGTTATCCTTAGTTGCAAACTAGCACCGTCTGGATGATATCTTACTTTTTGAAATTATTAGGACTACTTTTTACTAAATTTTGATTTAGTTTTAAAGTCGCCTTTTTTGTTTATGTTAAGTATTGTCAATCACCATTTTAAACATACCTATGTCTAGAAATTGCTAAATCGTACCGACTCTACCATGTAAGGACAAAAACACTTTTAGGTGTATAATAACATAAGGTGATGTGTGTAAACGGAAAGTAATCTTAGCTCTTCTAGGAACAAACTATTACTTAGCTAGGGCGTCTATCATCAATAATTACGTCACTATTTCAAATGTTAGAAGATATCATGTCATCCTTGTCGGTATAATACACTTGTACAATAACAAGGAAAACATGGAGATTAATCAATTGATTGTTTAATTGTTTTGTCCTAATATATTTACGTTACGTTATATTAGTAATTCAATCAATGGCAGATTAAACGGGAATAAGAAAAAACCAATATATGAGTTGCTTAGAGGAGTGATATTATATTTTTTTCGGCAATAATCGAAACTATTTCGCTCGAAACATATGCTACTGTCACTGCAGTATTTTTGGTACGAGATTATTAGCCTACTGTTATTTAACGTTATCGATGTAACTACAGTTAACACAAGGAAAATTTTAAAAGCATTGTATGGTAGGTTGCCAAGCAACTTTCGGTAAGCGTGGGATAGCAATGAGGACAAAAAGTCGCCGTGCATTGTCCTAAAAGGACTCACTGCCCACGTCTTTAAAACTGCATTCGAGTTTTCGTATATGGTCGGGTCAGGACGCAAGATCGGGTTTGAAGCATAATATCAGAACCGCGAAACAAACGATTGATTCTTTGACCGCGAAGAGGATTTTTCGTTTGCCTCCTACATAAAGATACACTTTAAGCGATTCAGATGAATTATTTATGGTTCTATCACACCGTAAGGAGTACCCCGTATTCAAATGGCGTCGAACGATATGTCTTTTTTTTTTATAAAATTAAGTGTATACATATATATTTTAATATAACTTTTAGTAATGTTATAAATGTTAAATAATTTGCCAATATGTTAAAATAAACGTATAAAAATTCTAAGATATATAGATTAGGATATACAAGAGAGCTTCAGATTACTCATTTATTTTTATTTGTACAGCCGCGGCCGACCAAAGGAAAAATGCGTATCCATTGCCTGGAGAATGTGGATAAGGCGCTGCAGTTCTTGCGTGAACAGCGCGTGCATCTGGAGAATATGGGCTCACATGACATCGTCGACGGCAACCCGCGCCTCAACCTCGGTCTCATTTGGACCATCATCCTCCGTTTCCAGGTACAGTGTTCACTCACATGTGCGTTCCGTAGGAAATCCCGGAGCCCCTCTAAAGGGGGCTGCACCGAGGGCGGCCACCGAGGGGTTTTAGTGGGTAAAAACCTCATAACCTTGTCTTCCACCAGGAGGCAAGGTATCCTTTGAAGATTTCCTCCCCGAAACAAAAAAAAAGGTACAGTGTTTTTTAATGGATTAAGCCGACAAACGGGCAAGCGGGTGACCTGATGGTAAGTGATCACAACCGCCCATGGACATTTGCAGCATTTCAAAACTAGCAAATGCGTTGCCAACCTTTAAAAGGGGAATTTGGAAAGAGTGGGGGAGAAGTGAGAAGGAGAGAGGAAGAGGAAGCGGAAGAGGGGGGAGGAAATGGAGAAAGTAATAGGGAAGGGAGTGAGAGGAGGAAGGGGAGGGAATTGGTCACTGGCCACGTCACTCACCGGACGAAACGTTGAAGCAAAAACACTTCCACTTTACGCCGATTTCCTGTGAGCCGGCCCATTCAACAGCGGGAGCAGCTGCGTGGCTCCTCTACCACCGTTAAAACACACAAGTGTACACAAGTTCCTAAACGAGCCTGACAATTTTTTTAATGATTATATGATATATCAGTAATGAGAGCTCCTATGCCAGGAGATCTCATCTACTAGTGATTATTTAATCCATAAAAAACATTTTTGAATGGAGGTAAGTGTCAAGTCGAGCAAGTCAAGTAAGCGACAATTGCTCATGATATAATAGTCCCACTTAGTGTTTTGAACTAATTGAAAGTCTCCAAACTACATATGGCTTCGCGCTGTACTTGTTACTTAGAAGTATAAGATCGAAAGAAATATCTATGTATAGGATTATAGAGAAATTTCTAAGTATAAGATTATCTCTGTACATATAAGTTTCTTCAAAAACGTTTCCCTTCAAACCATAATACTTTAGTACTTGTATAAATACAGTAACTGACAATTTTGTGGTAACTCCCAAACGGGTACTGTAAAAGATTTCTTAAGATACACATACAGCGGTGATAACTGAAAGACTAATATTGAAAACTCCGCCTATAGATCCAGGACATCACCATCGAGGAGACCGACAACAAGGAGACCAAGTCCGCGAAGGACGCGCTGCTCCTCTGGTGCCAGATGAAGACCGCCGGCTACAACAACGTGAACGTGCGCAACTTCACCACCTCGTGGCGCGACGGCCTGGCCTTCAACGCCATCATCCACAAGCACCGGCCCGACCTCGTCCAGTTCGAGAGGCTGCACCGCGCCAACCCCATACACAACCTGAACAACGCCTTCAACGTCGCCGAGGAGAAGCTCGGCCTCACCAAGCTCCTGGACGCCGAAGGTATTCAAGCTCAGTGATCCATGATGTCCTAGTACATTTCAAACTGATTATGCTATTGTAATGGTGAGGACGATGCGTAGTTAATATGATAATGGTAAAGGAATGAAAGGTACTACTACTAACGAGAAAACCCTTAGCTTCTGGATGCTATTGCTGTTGAAAAATGTAGTAGCTTTCTTTTATTATATTATAAATTTCGAAATGTCTCGAACTTAAAGCCCTCCAAGTAAAACTCTCGAGGTTTAACAGTAGTTTCTGAACGAAACTATAGCAAGTCAATCTCTGACTCTATATCATGAGTCATCATAGAGCCTTTTGCAACTTATAACTCGCATATGTGCTGATGGTAAAATAAACGAGAAGACGAGTCTCATTTTTAATGTCCATGAAATGAGCTAACCGATTCTTATCTCCTAAATACATCTATCTAAATTCGCGTATTGCGAATATATAAAAACGTAGACGTGTCTTGATTTTTTCTAAATGACGTACTGTAGTGAGGATAGAAAAACGATTTATGAATAGACATAGTTAATTATTTTTGACCTGTACATCGCAGATATCGCAGTCGACCATCCGGATGAGAAGTCGATCATCACTTACGTGGTGACGTACTACCACTACTTCAGCAAGCTGAAGCAGGAGACCGTTCAGGGCAAGCGTATCGGCAAAGTGGTCGGAATCGCAATGGAGAATGAGAAGATGATGATGGAATACGAATCTCTCACCAGGTATGCTTTTTTACGCTATCATTTGCGGTATAGTGAACGCATAGCAACAGAGCTTATTTTTAGTCATTAACGAAATATCATACATCATACATTTTCAATTAGCGTTTAAAATGTCGAATTTCAATAGTACTTGTTTGTACTTTGCTGTTCTAGTAGTTTTCACTTTGTGTCCAAGTTCTTTTGAGTAAAAGAGAGTTGGATCTTGACAATGTGTTTATATGTGGTGTATGGAAAGTAGTGTTGATGTTGCTTGTTCTTATAAAATTGTCGGACACGGGGTACAGTCCAGTTAAGTTCCTTATTACGAGACTTTTATGATTGCGAAGGTTAAATTTTAATAACTTTCTTATTTTTATTCCAGCGATCTGTTACAATGGATCGAGAGGACCATCGAGGCACTGGGCGATAGGACGTTCGCCAACTCGTTGGAGGGAGTTCGACAACAACTCTTACAGTTCGCAAACTACCGCACCGTGGAGAAACCGCCAAAGTATGGTTTAAAAAAATATTCAAGTAATATTTTTATAGAATAAAATAATATTAATTTATTACGATAAGAAACAGTTTTTGTAATGTAGACCTAAAATGAAATACACTTTAAACGTTATAAAAAAGAAAAAAAAATAGATTTGCTGTAAACATAATAATCCATTTATTCTTACAAAGGAGGAATATATACTCGTCCGCTCGCTTGCAGGTTCGTGGAGAAGGGCAACCTGGAGGTGCTGCTGTTCACGCTGCAGTCGCGCATGCGCGCGGCCAACCAGCGGCCGTACACGCCGCGCGAGGGCCGCATGATCCACGACATCAACCGCGCCTGGGAGCGGCTCGAGAAGGCCGAGCACGAGCGCGAGCTGGCCCTGCGCGAGGAGCTCATCCGCCAGGAGAAGCTGGAGCAGCTGGCCGCGCGCTTCAACCGCAAGGCGCAGATGCGCGAGACCTGGCTCTCGGAGAACCAGCGCCTCGTGTCGCAGGACAACTTCGGCTTCGACCTGGCGGCGGTCGAGGCGGCGGCCAAGAAGCACGAGGCCATCGAGACCGACATCTTCGCGTACGAGGAGCGAGTGCAGGCGGTCGTCGCCGTCTGCTCGGAGCTGCAGGCCGAGAGGTGATCTTGTCCTATTTGGTCTACGTAATAGCAAGATTACACGTAGCCGCGCAGTAGTTGTTCGTTTTTTCTAAGTATCAGGACTCTTCTGCAGATTCCTCTTGGAATGGAACCACTGCATTACTTGTTAATTGTCTCGGTTTCAAGGGCAACGTTGCTAATTTAATTACTACGCATAGATACAGCGCAACTTGTAAAATTAAAATCACTCATCATTCTTCCGTCACTCTAAGACTTGTTTGAATCAGATAAATAATTATTTACACAAGAAACGCAAGCTTTCTTATGTATATTCGTAACTGCATTATATTATAACAATAATATGATTTTGAATAGAATATCAATTTAATTAATTATTTGCTAGTTTATGGTTTCAGAAGTTGTAAGGAAAAAATTGTTTTACCAAAAGATCATGACGATAGTATAAAATAATTAGCAGTAGTAAAACACTTATTTTTTACTTATAACACATCTTTTTGAACAAAGCTTTTATTTCATTTAATATAGTAGTGATGACTTTGCAGACAACTTTGGGAGCTTTAAAGAACCACTAGTGGTTTGCAGTCAACCGTTTAAGAACCACCCGGTTATAAAAATATTTGTCCTTTTCATCAGTTAGGATATAATTATCATATTAACCAAATATATTAAAAAAATAATAACTATCCTAAAATATCAATTTCGTAGCTTAAGACTATATCCCAAGTAAACTGTTTTCGCTACGAATTATTTTTTATGTCATTTGTTTGTAATATGCAGGTACCACGACATGGAGAGAGTATGCGCCCGTCGGGACAACGTGCTGCGTCTGTGGGCCTATCTTCTGGAGTTGCTACGGGCTAGACGGGCTCGCCTCGAGCTCTCGTTGCAGCTGCAACAGAACTTCCAGGTGAGTTACAATGGTTCCCTGTATAGTGTGAACTAACATCAATACATGTGTGTTTTTTTTTTGTAAATTAAACCACCACGCAAGCGAGTATGCAAGTATGATAAGAGAGTTACTTGTCGACGCACAGCGTCGTTTAGTGTTTCAAATTAAGTAAGCGTTTCCAATCTTTGTTTGCTTTTCTTCAAAACTGTAACATGTACATCAGTGTATAAGGTCGGATATATCATTATCCATAGCTTTTACCTAAAATCCTTTCTTTGCCTTTTGCAATCGACACACTTTCAGATGTGACTAAAAAGAAATATAGTTATTTAATAATCAATCCAGAGCATGACTAAATATCACAGGTTGCGATGTTGAAACTGAAAATAAAAATAATGATGTTGATGGTGAAAGAGTTGGCTTGAAAATAATATTTTATTTCCCTTTGTCACTTGCAGGAGATGCTCTACATCTTGGATTCCATGGAAGAGATTAAGATGCGCCTGCTGACGGACGACTACGGAAAGCACTTGATGGGCGTGGAAGATTTGCTGCAGAAGCACGCTCTCGTCGAGGCTGACATCAATGTCCTCGGCGAACGTGTTAAGGTGTGTAAAGATGTTGTAAACCTAATTTTTTATAACATATAATTACATATGTCATGTTCTAAAAGTAAAGTCTAAGTCAGTACTTTGGTCCAATTTTTGCTCGAGTTTTATCTTTTAGAAATACTCAGAAGAATTGATTTAAAAACATTTAGGATAAAAGATTGACTTTTATCCTAAATGTTTTTTTAGGATAAAGGAACTAACATTTAGGATAAATGATAAAAGATTGACATATTAAACAGTTTGAAATATGAATTGAAACAAATATGGTCAAAACCATATTTTCATGACC
>DWHO01002433.1:0-13369 GCA_018247575.1 Eurytides lysithous rurik
TGCCCTCCGCGGGATTCGAACCCACGACCCCCGTTTTGTAAAGCGCGAGCCTATACCACTAGGCCACGGAGGCAGTTATATGGCCATAGGTTCCCAACGGAGGCTGTACCACCCTCTAATGGGCGATTGAGCTCTTTGTGAAAGCGACAAGAGACAGAGGGAGAAATAATTTATTTTAGTTTTGTAATTATTAACAGATAACAGACGGATACTTAAAACTGATGTAATTAACTATTATGTAAAAGTGGAGGTTTAAAGTGGGTGGCAGACCATAAAAAGTTGAGAAACTGTGCTCTAGACTCTACACTCTAGAGTCTAGAGCATAGTTTCCCGACCTTGCACTCTGGAGTTTAGAGCACGTACCTCAGTTTTGAGTACATTTTTTATGCGACAAAAAGTGGTTATGCAGCAAAGTAAATATGTTTTCGTTCTACCCACAATCTATTATAATGGTACTCCGTCATAAATTCAATCAAGGTTTATAAATAAAATTTGTTACGCCTCATCAAGCTTATTATTAGTAGCATGGCATCGATTGAAAAATTAAAAAAAATATATGAATGCCATAGCAGCAGTCAGGTGTACATTAATTTAATAATACTTATCAAACTACATTATTGGTATATAGAAAAAATTCAGTAAATATGGTTGTTTAATGCAAAATATATTTTCTTAAAAATAGTTTTCTTTTATGGTGATAATCATATAATTAAAGTTGCTCACGTAAGTCATCTTTTCATATATTCAACTGATTCAAAATACAGCTCATTTTTAGTGTTGCGATCCATGATTCAATGTCCAAAATTTTTTTTCTATTATTAAAAAAGAGTGGATCCTATTCGTAGATCCCAGACAAATTGTTGCTATTAGTTTCGGATTAAATCTCGACGAAGGTCTTTTTTTGTCCTGGGGACATGATTTTTTTCAACAAAAAAGAGGTGCTTTAAATTTCTTTTTAATATAAAATCGCTTTCACCTAATCTTATTACGTATTTTGCCTCTAACCCATTATTTTATCTTTTTTGAATAAATGATTGATTGAGAATCTTAATTTTAAATTAAAGACCGTTAAAGTTGGCTACGGTTAGTACTAAAAATATTCTACGTTGACAACCTTTTAAACTTCAAAACACTTTTTTTTTGTTACAATATCGCTTTTTTGCAATACAATACAAAGAATGTATTAAACGAGTTTAGGATTACAAATAAATACTTTTTTCTTCTTCTCTTGGTGATTGTTCTTTTAGTCGTTTAATTGCAAGTGAGCTGCTTGAGAAAAAAAGTACTAATTTTCGTGAATATTACTCCAATAAATTAGTTTCTTTTCTTTAATCTTAAATAATTTCAAATATTATAGTGGATAAGTAACAACTTTGAATAAATTGAGTGATATGACTTAAGAGGCTTTTATAAAAAGAGCTTTGTCCCGTGCAGAGCTCCAATAGCCCAGTGTAAATTTACATAATAATTACTTTGTCTTCAGTGTGGACTTTTTACGTTTTAAAAACTTTCGTAAATCATATGGGCTGTAGTACCTCCGTGTTTACCATACACCTGCGTCCGGCATTATTTGGTACACGGAATTATAAATAAAATATCGATTACGGTGTATATAATCGATACGTCCGACCTATATTGTTTGACGTTTAGTAATTATGAAATTGCCTATGGAATTGAATTCCGAATTCACATATTTTAATTCTGCTTTATTCGCTGCATATGAACTTTATTAAAATAAATAGATGAACTTTGATGCTGTTTTAAATTAGGTTTTAATCACAAGTAGTGGAAGAGAAATCATGTGGGGATTTTCTGACAAAAAAAAACTTATAAGTTTTGGCCTCCTTTCTACGTTCATATTGGACTTTTCATTTGTTTTGTACCGGACTTGGTTCATTCCCGGACCACCTGTATCCGCTGAATACCCTCTGACAATACAAGATTTATACTAAAGAAAGATTTCGCAATATAATTAGGATAATAGGGGAACGATATATCTCACTCCTCACAGTTTTAATTAACACGAAGTAACATGTAACTTTGTGTTGTATATTGGCCTCTTAATTTTTTTTCTTTGTTTATTAATCGGGGAATTTGGAGATTATATTCAGCTGCTCCTGCTGCCGAATGGGCCGACTCGTACCGGATCAGTACCACAACCTTACGGAAAATCGGCGAAAAGTAGAAGTGTTTTTGCTGCCGCGTTTCGTCCGGTGAGTGAGGAGGCCAGTGGCCCATTGCCCGCCCTCCCCTTACTCCCTCTCTCACTTCCTTTCCTACCTCTTCCTCCATCGTCTCCCCCTTCTGCTAGCTCCCTCTCACCCCGCCACCTCCTCTATCGAAAATTCTCCCTTTAAAGGCTGGCAACGCATTTGCTAGTTATAATGCTGCAAATGTCCATAGGTGGCGGTAATCACTTACTATCAGGTGAGCCGCTTGCTCGTTTTTCAGCCAAATCAATAAAAAAAAATGCCAATCATTCTATAACCAATGATAGTATTCTTTAAATGTAATGCCAATACTCCAAACGCTCGAAACACAAATCAGCTGGTTAAAATATTGAATACAAATTCCATACATCGTGATCGAACAGAGGCGCGGTAACTTGGCCAGTTGGCGGCTTATTGGTACATTCAAAAACCGACATCAATTAAATGGAGATGAACGTGAGTGTACATGAGCATTGAATGACGGACCAGACCAGAATTCCAGGGTTCCCCTGAGCCTTATACTTAACGTAAACGCTTAAAAGACATATTTTTGATGTTACCGTTTCGATACTTTGTCTTAGCCAGACCTTAAACTGGGGTTTCATTTTATAATAAAAGTATCTATGTTGTATTTTGTAATAATGCGTAATTATTTTTCATTGTTATTAACTTTTTTCCCACATGACATTAACAGATAAATTGACGTAAACACATCTGTTTAAAAACAACACATGACATCTCGTATGTTGTTTTCATAAAAAAAAGTATTTTCGGAAGCTTTAAAGCATGTCGTAGATTTCATAAAGTTAACCGACGCATATTAAAGTTTTATGATATATTACTAATAAAGAGTTTTCGTTATATAAAAATATTAACTTCATACGTTGACAACCCTAGAAGCGGCCGAAACGCCGTTCTTTGACGGTGTCGATGTTGGCGCAGAAACACCTCCCGTACGTACTTTTCTGTTCGTTATTCACGAATGTGGTCGTTACGCATGAGAAATGTTGACTTTCATTCGTGAATCGGTATTGTATATTTACATATTACACTCGGTCATTCCTGAGAAAATTTTATGATCTTATATCATGGCCCAGCATGGGCTTATGTCGGGCACATTACAGTTTTTATGTTGACCATAAAACCGTATAGTCGAAATATAAACTGTAATGTAATAAATAAAAAATAATTAAAAAAATAATTAATATACAGGTGAATCAAGTGCAATCGCGAATTTCAAAATTCCTCCTTAAAAAAATTAAGTAAGAATTTTAAAAACAAACAAAAATTACGCGCGTAAACATTTTGACAATTTTTAAAATACATTCTTATACGTCTGTTGGAAGTTAATAAGACATGAAATCATTCGCAATAGCATTAAGTTTATTATCATCACCATCTTCGATCAAAATTTCTTCTTCAAAATTCATTAAAATGTGACGGTTCGCGAACTGTGTTAATCTATCTTTAATAAAATAGTAATTTATATTACTATTTTTTATTGGAATATAGTAAAAATGTAGCTAAGCCTATCTATCATCATGTTATTAGAAACTAACCAAATTAAGAGTAATGTAAATTAAAGTTTATTAAGAATCCTTGATTTTAAATTGGATCTATTACAGACTATTAAAAACTATCGATACGATCCTAAAATAGTTGTACATATTTTTGGACTGATCTATGAGTAGTTTAGATCATCTCACCTTTAATCCAAAAAACAATAGTCAATTCTGTTTTTAAATTTAAATATATATATGTCGTTGGTATTCAAACTTAGTCCTGAACAAATGATCACCGGCTAAGAATGTATAAAAGTTTTGTAAAAATATACAGCGCGGAATTGTTGCATCGGAGGTTAGAAGGAACGTGGTAAAATATATATTTAAATCTAATCCAAAACGACACGATAAAGTATTCCTAACAGACTAAACTATTGTACATTTGAGCCCATAGGTCTAACTTATAAATTTTAAACAATACCGTAGTAAAACACTCAATGTTTTGCTAACCCAATTAAATAAAAATTGGCCTATTTTTATTTACACTTTCATTCATCAAGGGCCGGTACTTCAAAGTCGTTTTAACCATTTTCATAAGAGAATAAACAAAAGAGAGCTTATTACGTAATCTAATAAAAAATTCGGAACGTTTAAATGTAAAAGTGAATGTGATGTGTCGTCAGACGATAAAAGTATATGAAGGGTCTATATTATCTTAATGGTAGTTCATTCCCAATCAACCCCAAGGAAGAGAACGTATTAAGACATAAAGGCTAAGTAAATGCTAATCATAATGTAAAATTATACGCCGGGGACCAACACGGTAGGTTTAAGCCCCGATGCCTCGCTTCATTAAGTTATTAAGTACTCCGCGAAAATGTTTGCTTAAATATCCGTCTTAACTCCCGTTACCAGTAAATTATCAGTTGTCAGCTTAGCGCTGACATTCATGCCGTAAAATTCATGCAAAATGCTATTATTTTTGCTATGAATGGAAATTGAGCAGACATTAAAAGATAAACATAATAACTTCAAAATATTACATTTGAATTTGGAATCTGTGATTTTTATACGATTGTTCATTGTGTTTTATTAATTTCGCGTCAATACATTGTAAAACATTTTGTGATATTAAAATGGCCACTCCATTTTGTGTTAAAGGGATTGTTGTTGTGATAAAGGGAACCGAATTGATGTAATTATAAAGTAGGTATGGAGCCAAATATAATTTTTAAAATCCTACATATGCTTGATGTTAGTCAAATGTTTGTGTACCTGGCTATTGATAGGTACAATGAAACCTCTGTTTGCGAAAGAAAAAGATCATCAAAAGGGCGATCAAAGCAGTAAGGGAAAGAATTCGAAGAAATCCTGTCCGAAAGCAAAATGTTTTATCTCGGGAGATAAAGATAGCACCTAGGATCATGTCTACTGACATGCAGCCCATAAGAGACGCATTGGTCATTTCTTAACTGATAATTAAATAAAAATACTATAATACAGAAAAATTTTGTTTACAGATGAGAAATTTTTTACAACTGAGCAAAATTTTAACAAAAAAATTGACCGTATTTATGCTGAAAGTTCTAAAAAAGCTTTCCAATTAGTCAACAGAGTACAGTGTTATCCGACTTCAGTGATGGTTTGATGGGGTATTAGCTATGGAGATGTGAAGGAGCCATATTTTTGTGAAAATGGTATCAAAACATTGGCACAAGTGTATCAAGATGCCATTCTTAAGAAGTTAATTAAGTTCCTTAATAACACCATGTTCGATAACTAAGAATAGTCCTTCCAGCAAGACTCGGCGCCGGGTCATAAAGCTCGATCCACCTAATCTTGGTTAGAAACGAACGTTCTGGACTTCATTAGGGCTAAAGGTTGGTCGTCATCTGGTCCTGATCTTAATCCACTGGATTACGATTTATGGTCAGTTTTAGGGAGTAAGGCTTGGTCTAAATTGCCATGATAATTTAGAGTCCCTGAAATAATCCATACGATTGGCAGTGAAGAATTTTCCCACAGAAAGAGCGTATGCTGCTATTGATAACGGGCCTCAACGTTTAAAGGTCTGTATTGTAGCCAATGGAGACCATTGCGAAAAAGCTTTATATTTTTTTGGTGGTTTTCTATCAATGAATTAAACTAACATATTGTAATAGTCATAAATGTTACGTACAATAAAAAAAATTGTTTTTCTTTGTAACAATATTTATGACAAGACTTTTTCAATAATTAAAAAAAAGAATATAATATTTAATAGAAATAAGCAAAATTAATATTATCAGGCTTATTTTTCATTTATAAAAATCGTAAATAAATAAAATATAATAATCGTAAAAGGTCGAATAATTACATTTGTTTTCAAGAGGGCAAATAGGCCATAATGTAGAAATAGTTTAAATATGGCGACTAATGACTATATTCGTCATTTAATTGATAAAGCATTTAAATTCATCCTATAGAGAGTTGAAAAGTCGTTTGTTATAAACGAAAAAACTTCTTTCTTAAAACTTTACAACGACTGAATAAATCATCAATAAAAACTAGTATCGGCACATACTCGTAGTTACATTATTTTTAATATTTTGTTTTGATTGGTTATCTTGTTTTTGCGCTAATTACCGAAAAAATTATGACTATGTAAGCGGGGTTATTTGATATTGTATTTAACCTTTGGGTTCAAATAGCCAATTGTATATGGCTATTTGATGAAACTCGAAACGGGGATGTTTAAAAAACTACATGAAGACATTACTAAATTCAGAGATATGGCAACATTTTATAGTTGCATTAATAACGAAGCTTAGCAGAATAATGCATAATAATTTACGTCTCCGATAAAAGAATCTAACAATTTGCGACATCCAATTAGGTTGCATACGAACGTATTTTAATGCATTATAAACCGCCTATCAGTTATGTTAACCTCCGGCACATAAACGAGCAAACTCAATTAGAAGGGAACGTTAATGTGGCTCTAGTTGGAGACGAGTATGAATCACCATCTTTATTGACCCGATCTTAACTAACTCCAAGTGTCTAACACGCCAACCGTACTAAATTCATAACCCAGCCATTAAAATTCTAAAGGTTCAAAGCAATTGGCTACTGGATGCTTAGAGTTCATACAACAATAAGTTTTTAAAAAATATATTCACATTGCTTATTAGTAATAAACAGTTAATAAACAGCTAACAAACGCTGCCCCTACCGTAAGGTAGAATTATCTTTATTTAATAATGCCGTGACATTAGTTTTCATACATTAGTTTCCTATGTGAAACGTCCAGATCTAATTTGTATGTTATACATATTTCCCCAG
The DNA here is from genome assembly GCA_018247575.1 of Eurytides lysithous rurik. Taxonomy (NCBI): domain Eukaryota; kingdom Metazoa; phylum Arthropoda; class Insecta; order Lepidoptera; family Papilionidae; genus Eurytides; species Eurytides lysithous. The sequence continues at coordinate 7,037 of DWHO01002433.1, forward strand.
GAATTTGAAATCGAACATCGCGGCCTCCAAATGCAGGACAAAAGCTCAACCACTCATTGGATTCATCATGTGGTACTTAACATTGGATTGAAATACATATAAAACAAAGTATTTCCTTAACATATGTTTAACCTATAAATGGGCATTACATAGGGCAGACTGAACTGTTAATAAAAATTAAAATACTAAATTTAAAGGCAGCTTTATGGCATACGACCGGGACCGGATTTAGAGTTCTGGAGGCCCTAGGGCATAAACGCAGTGAAGGCCCCCCTTGGCCCTTGGTTATTTTTTTTCAGACATGTTACTACTACTAAATAAAAAATGTAAATACTTATTTGTTTTATATAATCTAAAATGACGGTGCGAAAGTAATGTTATCAAGAAAACACCGTGTCAATGCAAACGAACGAAGACGTCAGCAAGGAATCCCTCGTTATCAAACATTCATCACTCGCAATTGTCGTATTTTTTGACTTCTAGTTTGCAGGTGTCAAAATTTCGAGCGGTTACGATTCGGACGCCGCCGAGCTCATTGTGCGGGTGTAATTATTAATTTAGTATGCCTCCAATCCAATATTGCGACTTAAATAACATTAGCGACGCTCGTTGGCGTGATGATGTTGTTAGCGGCGCGGGTTTTTACAGCGTGTTTGATTTGAATGCGCTCGCTTTGAACCGGACACACGCACTGCGTCCACGGAGAAGGAACGCCGGCGGCACGTTTCATGTCAAGCCGGTAATTTGACGACAATGCCGCGGAAGGTAACTCGGCTCTCGACTGTTTAGTGACGTCACCGCGCTCTTGCTGCTAATCTTCATATACATTAGTGGTCATCAGACAGTTTTAAATTGTTAAATAATAGATCTCTGTTATTAAAATCTCATGTATAAATCGAAATAAATAGTAAAATATATAAAAGAAGAGGGAACAAGCGATATATACGGGCGCATACGGGTGGGTCTAAGTACCAATTGAAACGCTTGCTTTCAGCACGGTGAAATTTCTTATTTTTTTCATAAATCGCACAATAGAAATATATTTCTAAACTTGTAACCACTTGACGGTTTCCGTTAGAGAGATTAATATTACAAATAATTGAATCTTCGTGCATATTATAAATGTCAGGTGACGGGCCGTTCTTAAAATCGGAGTAACACTACAGTCACCTGATTCCAAACGCCCGCAGATCAACTTGCTCCCCTATTTTCGCGTCACCTTTTAATTTACTCGTCACAATCACGAAATGACTAATCGCGTGGCGGCGCGGACCCGTTAAAAGCTCGCGATGCTTCAACGTCGCTGATGAGGTAGATAAACTTGTTTATTGATCGCGTCCGTTTAAATTAATGGGCGTCGCGGTCGCTTCGGTGCTTATTGCCCGTCGGACACGGCGGACGCGGCGATTTCGCGATACGACGTGGCGCTCTTTGATAGGCCCGGAGTCGGGGTGATCGTTCATTCAAAACCGTGGGAACTACTGCGGCTGCGCTTTAACATATTGACTATAGAGGTGTATGTGTAGGACAACCTATGGTAATATTCAACCTTGAAAGGGGTGGACAGAGAACACTAGTTCGAGGTAAAACTCTGATTCACTCGGTCAAAATCATAGAATCTCCAGTTACTTAACCGCCAAATAGTAACGCGTATACACTACCGCGTTTAGGTGTGAGTGATAATAGTTCCAAAGAAATAACTGGGTAAAGAAATAACTGCATGGCACTTTACTGTGATGACACGCCCTACATTTTCTCCTCCTTTCGCGTCCTTCTTACTTAATTTCATAAAAAGCAATGTATCTTAACTCTGGCAGGTAAGTTGGGCAAGATTAGTCAAAATCGCCCATTTATTTGCCTTAGACTGGGGCATTAGGTATTATTATCCTCAACACGACTATTAAATAGTATGTTTACCTTCAAAAACGGAAGACAACTTGTTGCTGTGATGTGGTGACAGAAACTATTATTACAAACTGAGAGTATTGTATGACTTTGTCTTTAAAAGTATACCTGATGTTACTATACTATAAAACCCTTTCTTGAAAAGAAAGGGTTTTATTGAACTTGTACCAACCGAAGCTCCTGCAAAATTTTCTCCTCCAGGGTGCATTCAAAAAGACGTCGCAATGGTCAGTTAGATCAATCAGATGAATCAGTTAGTTTAACAAGTTGGAGAGGTTGTTGGCCAACTGCTCGTAACATTAAAAAAGCTTGCATTAAGGCATTTAAGGTGGGACTAGAAGAGTAGAGATTGGCCACCGGCCGCCTTACTCGCCAGACAAAATACGGAATTAGAAATATTTCCACTTTACGCGAATATTTAAGTAATTATCAATCCTTTTATGGTTAGGATTACCCGCCATATTGACTTTAAATATAGTCGTCGTCCATCGATTATCCTTTGTAGTTAAATAAACGTTTTTAACTAGTAATATTAACAGATAATGTGACAAGATTTGAGCATTTCTAAATAAATATTGCTTTATATGAATATGCTAATAACCGTTGTTTCTTATCACTCTTCCTTTAATAATTTAATTAAATTTCTAAAGAAAAATATATTTATTAATGGTTTCTATTTATTGCTATTCTTGAATCTATGTTGGAAAACTAAAAAGAGTTGCGATGTAATTATCTAACTTTTACTTAATGATCTAAAGAAATGGGTGTTGGTATTATTTTCTTTTTTCAGAATTTATTATAAATACATTTTTGGTGACAGAGGTTTTCATCTACTATGCCAAAGCAATTCTTTCTGTCAGTCATTCTAAAAACAACAAATATCCTTGGTTGTACTAGGGTTATAAGAAAATGACAATAAGTGTATGATTTTCAATATCACTCATAAATTTAAGAGGGTGAAACTTGCACTAGAGAGTTCTAAGTCTAAGCGAAACTGGATTGTGGACACAGAACCAGCGAATGCACGTCACGCTTCATCCTCTTCGCTGTTTATGTACGTAAAATATTTGTATTAATATTAGTCTATATTAGTGAATAGGTAGAAGTAAATTTTGATTTTCGTGAATACCTTTTAGATATAATATTATTCCACAACAGCATTCTTCTTCTACTTAGAAAAAACAGGACTTAGATGGATACTTTCACCACAGCTACGTCGCTGTCAAAGAATAATAAAGGCCCGTTTAAAACTGCTGTGGGTCCCACAAATGACACTGATGCTATCACCAGTCATCGCCGTCATCGCGCGACATCGTAAATGACTGAGTGTTGACGGAGCATCGATATCAGCCGCGATTGATGAATTGGCTCCTCTTATCTTTCAGAGTTCATAGGTATTCATGGACAAATTAAAATTCGATCGATATTTACAATATTAATCGATCTCACTGTCAATCGTGTTAGAAATGAGCAATAATTGTGTCCAATAACTGATGATAATCATCGTATGATTATACCACTATTAAGTCACACTGTTTGTTTTATATGTTTATAAAAAGAGTATATCAAATCAAGTCAATTAAGGTTTAAGAAAAATACTGGCAGCAAGCATTTATGATTTGTCAACCATTGTATAACATTAAAAAAAAGGAAGATGTTGTTGTAGAAAAGTATTTGCGTAATAGTATGTATTGAGTATTTTTTCACTACTTAATCATTTACTCTCCACATTACTTTGACTTGTTGTAGAGTCAATAAAGAGATGCGACTATATATATTAAAATAATGAAGAAAGTTCTCGGTGGCAGATAAAACTATTTGTTGTGTCCCGTTTCGTATTCATAATTGATATTTTTACATCGTGTTTTGTCTATTGGTATCTTTTAATAAAATATTATTACAAAAACATCGATGACCAACTGGATCGAAGAACGTCGTCTTCACCATTATCAGTTTAATTTTTGAATACTTATTCATATGCAGTTCTTTATTTATCGTCGCTTCAATCGTAAATTAAAACTGGTTTGTTACAGGGTAACATTTTGTAGTCTATATTTGCCGTCCTTGCGCCTTATAAGGAAATTTCATGCATCGTTAGTCGTGTGTATGTCTTAAATTGGCTTATTTAAGTAACAACAAAAAATTTCAGCATACTGGAAATAATGTATTGTTTCTAGTATATTGAATAATGAAAATTTCATTTGGCAGTATACAGGCGTAACTTGGAGGTTATAAAACTTAGCCCCGTTATTAAAGCGTATAAATAATGTGAAATAACGATTTGAAATTTCTTAGGATAATGAAAAGCACCGCGAAATGGCTACTGTTACTCTTAAATCTTTACGAGCGGCACAAACAACGACAATAAACCAATTTATTTTAAGTCGATTGGCCTTTTATCGTTATGGACATTGTCTTAAGCGTGGCCAGTACTTTGTATCGGTCACTTCATGCCCATGTCTGACATGTTACAAGGATCGATGTAAAAACATTGTTGTGATGAACGTTGACTCGATTACACCGCAATTTACCAGCGATGGAAAGGCGGCATTATAAATATTTATTGTTCCTTATATCCCCTTACTCGAAATTATACAGTTCGCCGCGAAAGTTCGCAACGTATCGTCGACTACAATAGCTGATTGTGCTACCGTGCACAATGGTGAATCCGCTAGCAAAAAAGTCCATGTCTAGAAGCGCTTTTTGCGACGTTCAAGTTTAGTATGTAATAAATTTTGTAAGCGGAATTTTCAATGATATGATATCTGAACTTTAATTGGACACGAGCCGTTTATCTTGCCTTTAAAATGTGAGCACATTGTATGGTAATAATAATTATTGCAATACATTTTTGAAATCAATTGTTTAATAATTATATAGAAAGAATGATTGTTATCGTTACGAGGAGTGTGATTTTATCGTAACCACATACGATATTAATAATGTATGCTGTGATGATCTGGTTTAAGCACTTCTTTTTAGATATAGCTGTTTTCGCAATAAGAACATTCAACGCGAGACAGTTCCGAAACATGTCGCAAGAAAAGCTTGAACATGTCAACGATACGTATTGCGAACAGTATACATAGATATCTTTAAATACTGTCACGTAAAGAGATGTAAACACGTTTTTTGTGTATGTTTCGTAAAGAGATGTAAACACGTTTTTTGTGTATGTTTCGAAACCTACAATAATAAAGAAAACTTTTAAGCAAGCACTATTTCATGTGCAGGTTAATTACTCGCGATGATACTGAATACTGTCTATTCAGTATATTTTGATGGTGTGTGCACCAGTTATGCTTTGACGATTTGATATATACGTCATGGCGTTTCTTCTTGTTCGTAAACCAATATTAACCTCTGAAGCAAGAAGCAATTTCAATTAACATATTGATTGAATGTAAAATATGGCTACAATTCAATCCTGTGTAATGAAAATATCATTAAAATTCAATATGACATAGTGAGAAACCGGTTTTTACTTTTTTATTACGCGTCAAACTTAATTCCTTATATCCTTTAATTTTGTAGTGATATTTACCGTTAGAATTGCTGTCGTAGTTATCTTTTACACGCACGCATCCAATAATACCAATCTTTTTACGGCGTTGAAAAAACATTTAGAATTGTTTAACAAATATTCAAAACCCACGCAATACATTCGAATATTTAATCTAGTAAGCGGGCGGTCTGCGCCCACCCAGAGGTGTGGACGTCTCGAACTAAATCGAATTATAGACAGATCATTCGGAATAGACGAGTATTCACACCATTAGGCCGCGTATATCGATGGGAATAGAAATGAAAATTGGACTCGGCCAGTTGGCAATCACAGGTAATGAAAGCTACTATTTTCAAAATAGACTGACGAATGTTTTGGAAATTTATTTAATTCGTGCATGGATCTTCTGCATTTGACGCCAAGAGTCCGTTTCTTATTGATGCAGTCGGTCTGTATCATCCGCATTAAATTGATATTCATTAAAAATAATTCATTAAGAGAATCATTATTTTATATGAGATAAACTTGTTTTGATTACCATGCCCGTCAGAGGATGAGCTATCAGAAAAACAAAATCATTAAATTAAATAAATTGTGACATTTTAATTCAACGGCGGACCACCAACTTGGTTTCTTTTCCCTTCTCAACCTTAAAAGGATTCTTTTACTTTTGCAAAATAATCTATCTGCTTGAAGAGTAAAACGATAAACTTTAATATTAATTTGCCTACTTATAATCATTAATTAAAGAAGCACTTAAATATCGTGACATTCATAAGTCATTCTTAGATACATCGTGCAGTAGTCTTAACCAAACCTCTCATCGGTCCTCTCATCCGTGCTCGTCAGCACAAGCGATTGGGCCAGATCACCCTTTACGGCCAACCAATTCCTTGGAAGAGGGAGGTCAAATACCTCGGAGT
>DWHO01002434.1:0-13369 GCA_018247575.1 Eurytides lysithous rurik
AAGAATGTGATGCTTACGACATTGTAATAAGTATGTGCTATAAAGTTTGTCACTTCGAAATTGTATAAATCTTAGGATTTTTTTCTGAAAACGTTCAAGTCGTGTTATATAAAAATCGTAGGTTGGGTTTCAGACTTGAGAAGCGTATTCAAGGTGACTACGGACAAAGTTATATTATGTTATGTAATAAGTTCGTATTTAATGTGGAAATGTTTTGCGGAATCATTTAGTTACTCTGCTAAATAGATGATTGTAATTGGTGTATTTATTGAAGTTTTTGCTGATTGCTATGGATATTCAGCAACGCTTTCGTAGCTGCAACGCTCTTACTTCGGTCATTAATTGCTAAAATACGCTTATTAGATGTTCTTTCGTAAATGTGCAAGAAGGCTTAAAGTTAAAAATCTTAAATGTAACGATACGAAACGTTTTGACTTCACGCCCATTGTTTACATTACGAAAAACGTGTTGTTATAATTAATCCAGTAAGCTATTCGATGTCTAATTTAAATGAGATTTAGATTAATCAAACGATACAAGCGACCGACAATAAAACATTTAACAATACGTCATCCTGTCAGTGTTTCGGCGTCCTTTTTTTTCAAACGGACCGTTTAAATTGAACTATTTGTATTGCTCCGGTGTTAAAACGTTATCTACCGGTTGATCGATTTCTCAACCCTTGACTGTAGCCTCTATGCAGGCGCTGCTGCGAGTTAGAACCAGTTAAACCGTTAACGTGCCCGTCTAACGAATAGGTCACTTTTTTAATTGATGCCTCGTTATACTATTTCGATAGATTGTAATTCAATTGAATTTTGATTTGTTTTCATGAAGGTGACAACTTAAACAATGGCGCTTATAAGCATTTCATTGTTATTGCCATGTGCTTAGTGATACATGTTTTATGCACAAATGTGGTTGCTTTGGTTGGTGTATTTTTTAAAGTAAAAGCAAAGTTAGTTTTTAATTTCGCGGAGCCATATAGGTATAAAATGAAAATTCATTCATGCCGCTAGCATAGTCGTATTTTGTTATTAAAACACATTGGCTGTCTGTTGTACGTATCTTAATTGGGCTACCGATTTCTCATCCCTTTGTAAGTTTCAACCACACCCTTCGTTTATCTAAGCTGTATTTTATCCCGAATGATAAACGAGCTCCCAATCGATTTGAATAACAAGCGGGCAGATGCTTTAATCCTTTTGATTTCATTAAGTGTATGCGCCCCTCGGCTCCTGTCGGAAATATCGCTCGAGAGCATGTCCCGATCCATACTTCAGCTCGTTCATTATACTATAATGTTATGTGGAAAAAAAATTCCCATTATCTTCTCATTTTTTACCGTTCTCCGTGTCCTTAGTATCCTTTTAATTTTATTAATTCATTTTTTAATAAATTGTTAATCCGTTCTTAAACAACGATGAATGGAGAGTCATGCAGGTCGTTCCGGAAAATTATGAAAGGCCCAAATTCTACACGAGTGGAACCAGGGGCATAGCTTAGTTATTTTATCACTTCGTTTTGCGGTGCCGTATAACATCTTGCTGTATTTCGACGATTAAATCCCACTCGTAAGTCGAACAATTTGATGTCGTGAAGATTATTTTTTTACGAGCCGCTCTCTAATGAATTCCCAGCGGACGTTTATCCGAGCGGTTACCAATCGCTGCGTCATTTGTTTGATCATTTCGTTAGGGAGAGGCCAAGTGAAAAATCCGTCTACATTAATCACATCGATTCTGAAATATAATTTTGAGCGGTCAAAGGAATTTACATAAATAATTTATACCCGAGAGGCGGTGTGCGTTCCGTGAGCTTTAATCCGTTTGGAACGTTGTCTCGACGAGTCGTCTCTGTGTTCAAAATCGTGTACATGCCGAATTTTGTGATAAATTTTAACAGGGAAAATAACGCTTGTGTTTTTTTCTTTGGAAGTGTTTTTTGTTATGAAGCGTATTTCTTAGTTTAAAAGAAACGCCCATACTGAAAGACATCGTGTTAATTACCCGAAGGTCTTACAAATAATTATGACTGAAACTATTATGACGGCAACTTTTTATTTTACACCTCTAATGTTATTTTGGACGTGTTATCATTATTTGTTAATTTAAATTGACTTTATTGTTTTATGACATGATTTTCCGAAGAATTGATTTGAAATAAAATATCGAGGTAAATATGAAAAAAAAGAATGTACGTCTGCCTGTTGAACCTCAACAAAAACTAAGAATAATATTTACCTGACGAGCCGCGATTCGCTGATGAATTATTATTTTAGGCGTTTGACTGTGATCGATGTGGTTGAATCGATCTTTGAACAGTGTTTCAATATTACGGGGTTTCATAAAGACATGTGGAAAGTCGAGTTTAATATAAACAAGTTTAATATGCTTTTCTCAATTAAAGTTAACTAACTTTAAAATTGTAGTTTAAAATTAAAGTTATCATAAATTTCGTTACGTATAGCCGTAATCTTTTCGGACCAAACTTGAAAAGAAGCACCGTCGTGCAATGTCGCTGAACTTGCACGCCCCCACTTTTCCATTTAACGGCGCTCATTTCAAATGAGGCTGTAAATCGAATGTTAATATAAATTACGATACGCTCCGAGATATCGAATGATGTATGCGCGGCGGGTAAATAGCGCACTCCCCCGGCCGGCCGCCGTCTCTTTTTAAACGTCAGCGCAAGACAAATTATTTTTCACTAATCGCGCGGCCATTGTCTGCGGAATCGGTTTTATAATTCGCCACGAATTAATAAGGCGTCGCCACGCCCCCAAGGCGTCAACTGAGTGATTAATAGGCCCACTGTTAGCGACTACCGGCACAACACACGCTATTTAGAGACCCCCTCTACTGTAATATTTTGGTCAATTAGCGCACAACTCTATAGACTTATCTTGTATCTTATATTGATTGATGCCGATGACTTTGGCCTATGCGGCTCTATGTGGCTCCAGGATCATGGTAACCGAAGAAATGCTAGGTTTCCATGAATTGGATGGATCCGACGCCCGGTAGACTCACACATGAGGACATTCGTCATCGTCGTCAACTGTTTAGAAATTAACCGTCAACTGTTATCAATGAGTGACTCAATTTTTTTATTCTATTTTTGATTTTATGTGGTGTTTTTTTATTTTATTTTTGATTATTTGGTTTTATTCACTAAAACGAGTGAAAAAGAAGTGTAGTCCTCCTTAGCACTTATTATTTTTTTTGGAGTTTGTCTCTACATAACTTAATAACTTTTTATTACTTCACATGTATATTAAGATTCGGGCGACTTTTTTTTAGGTTGCGTATAAATCTATCACATAATACGTTAAGTAGAATTTGATCTTATGATAAATGGTCTTTGTTTTGCACAATGTACATTGAGATTATTTTGAATTGATTTGAACCGAGTAGTTAGATTTTTTGTATTGACTTATTTTGCACTTCTGGGATATTTAGAGTCGTTGTAATAAATATCCGTTGGCCAGGTGAATTATAATAGAGAGAGGTCATTAGCTGGCACAACAAATTATGCATGATCAAATTCGTTTATAGCTATGGTAGTGTTTGACCGCAAAGCGGCACTATTCCTGATGTTTATTGTGAGTGACATTTGTTTATTATTACTTGATGAATCCACTAACGTAAATTTTAATATAATAAACATATAAACACACTAATAATATTCTGTTGTACTATGTATATGTGTATGATGTGATTGATGTATCGATGATGACTTTTCATTATTATAAATTCTTAAACTTGTAGTTTAAGAATTTATAATTTCATCCCTAAGAGTATGCATTTATAGTAGATACAGTTTATCTAAATAACACAACGAAGTGGTAGAATTTAAATGTCACATTATACTCCCTGAAGTTTCTGTTTTGTTACTATATACTTATCGCACGATCAGTGCTTAAACTTGCTCTGTATGCAAATTTTCACATAGTAAACTTTAATATAAATTGTAAATTACTTTTTATTTATGACTGTGCCTCGGGTTTGATTCATGCTTTTATAAAGTCTAGTAAATCGTATATTTTAAAATCATATTCATTTACATTCTTCACAAGAGTCGACCATTTTGCGTCATCGTACTGCGATAGTACATGCGAAAGATGTCATTTAAACTACTTCCGTGTTTGTTGCTATCTTCGAAACCTGTAAAAAAATTTTGGGACTGAATATCTTGTCCTTGCTACCCAAAACTCTTTTGTTAGACGGCTTACTGCTGACGATACTCTGCCCCCGCTACCTGTGCATTACATTGGTTCTGGCTACAATTGGAGTCTTTGTATCTGTTCAGAAAACCATAAACACCTCTATTATCGCCCATTGTCTCATTGCACTAGCTTAAAACCCTGACCAGTGTGTAGGTAGACCGACCGATCGTTTTTTATCAGAAACAAAAAGATCTTATAATTTCTCGTTGTTTACAAAGAAACGTATAAGGATTACGAAACAGCTTTGTAACGTTAAAAATGTTTTTTTTTATCGTCCACCAGAGTTTACGATGGCACGTTTTTTTAAATTTCTTTTGTTTTAAAAACGGCGCCATAAGCTGTGTAATCGTTAGTAAGTCTGCGTCTTTGCCATATTGAAAACACTAAAAAAAGTACTTTCATTTTTATATTATATTATCAGTGGTGTGTATCAATGGCAATAAAGAAAAATATAATTTAAACTTAATTTAAAAGAGCTTTGCTCCTGATCGCTGCTGTCAATCTTTTTAATTAATTGTGCTGTAAGAAACAGGCGAATGTCACTCTTGGTCATAAATAAATATGTTAATTCAGACAAATCACACCGACCTTTATTCTTCTCTATTATTGCGCCAAAGGGAGATAAAGCGAGACTCTTTTGAATTTATAACACAAGTAAAGATACTGTAATGGAGTATGGTTCTGAACAACAATGTCCTACGTAATGCGTCTGTTTGTTCCAAAAATTGGTTTAGTCCTCATGCTGAGCACGTGACTAGAGAACCGCACCTGCCGGCCAGCTGATTGTGACATCATGCACCGAAGCAGCGAGAAATTATGAGTCCATTGGGAAGAAATAAAATAAAATGAAAGAAGTTACCCTCTCTTTCGGCAAAAATGCGTAAAAACCGATCATACGTAAAAAACCGTACTAAAGCATTCGGCGCTATCTCGTTGCGTAGTTCAATTTAATGTAAGGTTGATTTTTTTTTGTAATAAACTAAACAACAGAATTATCATCAATACAAAATAAATAAAATGTAAAAATAACTTACATATTATTTTGAAGAGTTTATAAGTCGCCTTGTTAAAGCTGTTCATAAATTTAAAGTAATGCAAAAATAAGCGGTCTGAAAGTGTCAATATAGCGTTTTCTGCGACAATAAATGTATAAAACTTTGCAATAAACTAAAATAAATGTCGAATAATGTAAAAAATGATGTTATTTTGTTAAGAAAAGTTATTTATTTATGGATTGCAGTATCATCGTTTGACGTGTGGGCGGCTTACATGCAGCGGGTTGGACCAAAATATTCTTTGTGTTGACATTCAAGTTTGTTATGTTACGTCATACATGCATACCTTCAAGGAGAAATAAGAAGAGCAGCACTATTTATTATTTTCATCCAAGGTAGTATGAAGTAACTGAAGTACTCGGAAACAGAGAATCGTTTTTATTTTAAATAGTACGACCATCTTCGAATTGCGCTTTTTACATACTACAACAACTTAAGATGTCTTTCATTGCTCTGAAGCGGTATCATTGTTGATCAAAATATTGGGTTGCATTTTTTACCTTTGGATATAGCATTAGTACAAATATACGGTTTATTCCTTGTTCTTACAGCGATACAGCAAACACTAATCATTTTACACCTCTTGAATATCTTTACACATTTACGTTATGAACCTGTGACTAACTACCGCCAACAAATATGCGCATTTAAACTTTAACCAACAATTTATTACTGTGACCAACAATTTATTATAATCGTTATTAGTTTGACATTATTCATTTTTTCTAGATTTTAAAGTCCTTTTTAAGATTACTTTCTCCATCTTTGTAGTAATAAATATTTAGTAAAAGTCGAGCTTTTTTCGCGAGCTCTGCTTTGACTAAACATTTATTTTAAGGTATTTTAATAAATTTATTAAATTAATTAGGAATAACTGCTAGATAAAAGTTAGTGAGCTTTGATAAAACGCTTTGGAATCCAAAGTGGAAATATATAAATATGACATTGTTATAGAAGGCGATGTATAATGTAGTATAAACTCTGAATCTTGCGAATACATAAAATGCTTAGCTTTTGTAATTTCAATGCATTATTGACGTAACTTTATCTTTGAAACTACCCACCTGAATCAACAAGAAATATATTAGAAAAGACCCATTGAAATTGAGATTGTGAAAAAAATTCTCTATGAATTTTAGGATTGGCAACCGATATGAATATGATTTCATACATTTGTACATTTTATTCAATTACTATCATTTGAATTTTATTCATATCAATATAAAAAGCAACGTAAACAGAGCGATATGAGTATCTCCATCGCCGTTTATGATTTGCGATGAATATTCGTTTACCGAAACGGAATAGATTATTTGTAATAACTAAAATTTATGATTGAATAATGATTCAAAAGTAATTCATTTTATTTGTAATATAGTTGTCGTTAGGACATGTAGAAATTTATGGCGCCGCTTAGTAGTTTTAATTTTTTTAACTTATGATGTAAAGCTGTTTTTTATACGCATGGTATAAAAAAGTTTATTATGTTTTTTTTGTGTGGCAGTGCAATAGCCTGCATACATGCGTGTACGTCATAAAAATTAACATGTTGCGTGACTGAAGTTTAAATTTCTTATATAATTACATAAATACTATAATTATATTTGTCTATAAAACGATTATTTCGATATTTTTCTTTTCGAAAAAATTCACAATAACTACAGGCGTCAAAAAACCCTGCGTCGAGTGCTGCCGAGAATGCGAACTGTTTTTCTTTGCTTAATGGTCATACTCAATATTATATGATAATCAAAATTTTATACAGCTGATTACAGACTCTAAATGTAAGTTACGTCTTAAGTTATACTTGCCTACTGCTGTAAGATTCGCTTCAAAAGAAAATCATGATACGGATATTTTAAATGTTTACGTTTCTGCTCATTGTATCGGCGGCGTGTAGGGTCTGACGTTTATTGTATCCCAAAACGTTTAGTTGTATCCTTTGCCCCGAGAACCATTTCGAATGACTTTGTATATTTGAATTTTATGTGGATTTATTTCACTCCAGACATTGTATTCATTCTGTGAAAATGTAATGTTTTTATAGTGAGGTTGTTGGTTTACGTTTATTGGGAATTTTAAATAATGATTACTTTAATTTAATTGAATTATATTCATGGCGTAAAATAAAAACAGTTCAACGGATTTTTTTAAATGTAGTTTTTATGTTAATAATGGTCAAAATTCTGGTTTTGATGAGGAAAAAATAACAACAGATAAACGTTTGTCTTACCAACGTTTTTTTTATTATGACATATGCACGCCTCCCGACTACTGTTGATTTTCTACACTTTTTCTATAAACGACGTGCCGCTTTGATGTTCTAAACATTTGTAAGGGCAACGCGGATATTGTTCTCTATATTTACAGCATTCCATGAATAGGCCAAGGGATACTTTGAAAGGTGGCGGCGACTGCTTCAATGCACAAAGATCGTACGAGGTTTGTTAGTTCGAATAATTCTGTTGGCTGTCACGACCGTGGATTGCATTCACTCCTAGGATAGTTGCGTCGTTTCCCCTTTCAGTAGCGATGATTTTGATTTGTTACGTTTTTGTTTTTAACATTTTTTAAATGCGCATCGTACGACGTATTAATATCAATATAAACTTTATTATTTATGTGACAAAAATGAAACAGTGGGGATACTCTCAGAATTAAATATGGTGGCGTTGATCATAAAATAGAGAATTTACGGGCGTCCTTTGAAATTACCGCGGTCTGTTTTTACGACTTCACGGGGCGTTTATTTAGCCGTCGGCCGCGGTGCACGCATTCCAGATAGCGCCACGCTCCCGTTGTTCCTGTTGGGACGATTTCCGTCATTTGCATGGTGGGCGGATTTAATATACGCATGTATATTTTAATTTTAAAGAGACATGACAACTGGACAGCCATTCACCTTATCGTAACCTATAACGCTGTCAGTACACTATATGTATGGTATAGTCCGGTGATAGATGCTTGCGCTTTTAGACCTGGGGACTTTTAAAGCTTCAATTGTACACAGAATCACCGTGAATGTGAGTTTTCGTTAGTATGATGGATCCTACACTACTAAAGTCACTTTTGTGTATATGTGTGTTTTAAAATATTGAGTATTATCGACTAAGTGGCGGTGGGGTTTGGGTTTTGGTAGGGTACCAAAAGTACGAATAGCTTTGTTTTACGCCGGTGTCGTTCTTGACTCCGTAGCTTTTAACCTCAGATGCAAAAAGAGTGGTTGTTATAACGTTACGTATGTTGTCTGTGGTATCGTAGCTCTGATTTCGTTGGGATTTCTTTTGTTTGAAGCTACAAGATCGTAATCGAAGGTACTTAGCCATATATTGTAAATCCGTTCAGGTTTTTAAAGATGTCGGGGTTGCTTATGTTCTTTCAGTTTATACGTTTTTTTTTAATAAAAAAAATTACTTATTATATATGCAGTCTAATTTATTATATCGTAGACTATCGCAAAATACCATCCCCACTTGTACATTACATACATAGTCTTCGACTGTGTACTTTCGCCTGTGGGACCTAGATTATTCTAAGTTTCTAGAGCGATAGGACGTAGGGATATTTGAGAAAAAAATCTATTCGTATAATAAATGCTGTTTCAGTGGCTCCTATTCTATAAAGTATTATGTGTCTGTATTGTTTTCTGTATATGCTTTAATTTAACGTACTTACGTACTCGCCCTATGCGGGCATGTATAAACGCACAGCGCGTGTGGACGGACACCGTGACTAACAGTTTAACGTGTTTGTACTTTTATTAAAGAAGCGTGAAATTATGATTATGAACGCAAGAGAATGGAAGTCAATCGAGTCGACGCCACTCTCGTACGATGTTTATATTGTACCTCTTTAAGGATTTCATGGTCCGATTCAATTTTAGACAACGTCAACACGCGAGCCTTCTTGAAAGGTTAATTTGATGAATTTAGCGTTAAATAAGTTGCAACAACATATAGAACAATCTATCTTTGCCTTGAACACATCAAATACAACTTCAGTATCTTTAAGGTAAGGGTGAAAAGGAAGTTATAAGCGCGCTAAGTTAGCGCGCTTATCACCAATGACTTCATCACTATTCACCATCAGGGAGTCATTGACTAATCCGGATAGTGAAAAAAAAAACATAATATCTTAAGCTATCATCATCGGACGACATTGTAAGTCGAATGTTACACGGCTCAAGAGATTCGCGAAAAATGCTACACTGTAACTAGGATCAGTTAAAATAAAAATCTTTTTACACGTCCTATATAGAACTAACTGGATTTATCGCCAAAGCGTCAGGAATCGCCACGCGAGGTGGGGAATTACGAGCATCTCAAGCTTGCGCCTTCACTCAACGCGCGTCCGTCGAACGTGACTCGTGGGCCTTATTACAATAACAGATGAGCGATTGTTGCGGCCCATGAAATGTATAATTTATAAAAGCGGAACGTAGAACGCACTCGCCATCGGCCGTTTGTTATTTTTCAGCCGGGTAAGTGTCCGTACGGCATTTATACAATATACGTTCCTCCATACTATAATAAGATTTATTGCTGCCTGCGCGTTTGTTACCTAAAAACTTGTGAACTCGGCTTGTTTTGTGCCGTCCGTTAACTACTTCTTCAGATATCAAACGAAAACAGTCAGAAAATATTTGTCAGCAAAGCGAATCAACGATTTCTGGCACGCAGCCGCAGATCGACGAATCAGCATGATTATATAATTAGTTTTTTTTTTTTTAAATACACTCTCTTAATAAATAAATATAGATTACTCAAACATCTTCCAGAAAACAAAAGAAAAACAACACGGAATATCGAATATGCGCAAGCGAAAGTGCCGGTAAATGTAGTAAAATGTTTGTAATGGAAAACAGACCATCTTAGAAGTATGACTTTTAAAACTGTTCAGTCAAGTTCATTCGCCGTTTTCAACCTAGAAGATTATGTTGAATCAATGTTTCTGTAGCATTGATATACAATGACTGAATCACCACATAATGAAGAAGGACAGTAGTCGTCAATAGGACATTAGCTGATGTAAATAATTGTCTACGCGTGAAATGTTGTTATATCTTGAAAGATAGTGATTTCTTCTCTTTTCTTTTTGTTAATGTTTTTATCGCAATCACGAAGGTTTTGAAGGATCAAGAAAGCAATGAAAGGCAATAAGAAGGTAACGCAAATGACAATTTAAAAAAAATTTTTTTTTTTTTGCGAGATGAAATACAGTAGACGACGCATACATTTTTTAACAAAGCTATTTATATACATTTTGTAAGCAAGAATAATACAGAGATATTATGAATAATCGTATAACTTAATTGTAATACAAATATCATTTTAAAGAGTACGTACTGTCTTTTGATTGCGATATCCTTGTGATTAGAAAGGTTCTTATTTAAAAACCAAATAGCTGTAGAAACGTTTGGGTCCTTCCAGATTGACTATGGACTTGGAAATACTTGCAAACATTGAATATATTTATTTCGCGAACTGAAGTGTTTGTGCTTCGCCCCCTTGTTTCGTCTTCGCAAATCACGCTAACTACAAAGCGACAGTAGAGCGCACAAGATCAGTCATTGTCACCCAAGACGAATCCGCCGGCGGTGACGGCGTGACATTCCTTGTTGTGGTTTTACAGTAACCATAAACCGACCATTACTATTCACACTGTTCTAATACGATTTTTATACCCGCCATCAGTTAATCGTGGTGGTTGTTTAACTGGACAGTAAAGGCAGTATACTTTATCGCTCTTAGATTCCGTCGATAAATAACGCTTGTTAAATTTTAAAACTTTTAATGTTTCAAACATCTAAAGAGCTCTTCGGGTAGGGTTAAATAGAAAATGATTTATAAACGACTGTTTTAGTTTTGTAGGCAGCAAACTAGGGTTCAAATACTTTAAAATATGTGATATTTTAAAACTATCATTCAATTCCGTTTTTTACGTTTTTGATGCAAAAGTTAATTTTTATATTGTTCATAGGATAATAATAATAATAATTCAATGATAATAATTTCAGTCGAATAGGTAATATTCTATAAATAAGGAAGCTATTAAACATTATTGTTATTTGGTGCATTTAAACAGTAATCTACTTAGTAAACTAAATCTCCTTTTCTACATGATATATCATCATCACATCGTATAATAAAGCGATATACAATTTATTTTGTTTTTTTTTCTGACACTATTATGATTAATTTTTTGATAAACTTTAACTTTTTTAAGCATGCAAATGCTTACAAATAATGCTAACCTAAATAAAGTAGTTATAGTTATAAATACATGCGGATACTTCTCATAATAAACTAAACAATACCAACGCCGCCTGTTCCTACATCTAGTCTATTAGCACAACGAACTAGAAAAAAAAGGGCCTACCTGAGGTCGGCATGATCCAGCAATGCCCCAAACCGAGAAATTCGAGTTGCAATTTGGCTTCCATTGTCAGGGAACAAAGGCGTGTGATGCGTTAATAATACAGGTGCATCGCGCCCAAAGTTTGGGCAAGCAGCGCAGCGGGATCGTAACGCTACGTGACCGGTTTTATTTCGCGCGATTCCCGCACCCCGATGGCGTCCGTTCCGTATAATTGCCGTTAAAGTCGGGAAACTATTTTGGTCGTGTTTTGCGGGTGGGTGCCTTTTTGCAGCGCCCATTGTCCCGGGGGCTATTGGATTAGCCGCCGCCCGAAAACCCCGCGTTTCATTAATTCGAATCTAATTAGCGTTGCCGATGCGGACGGTCGGATTTTCGCTAAGCGTTCCGCCGCTGTCCGCCGAAATGATTCCACATTGCTGGGCAGATGTTAATTCGGATAAATGACGCCGGCCCGGATATTGACCGGGCGCTTTTTGTATTTTGAGACCTGGGGATCGACGTGTTGTTTATTCTTTTATAGCCGATTCTTTACAATGCAAGAATTCGTAATAAAGTCACATGGTTGGTTTTTTCTTTTGAATTTTGAATTTGAGCCCTAAACTTTTCGAACGCTTTATAGAATACCTGAACAAGAGATAGATAACTTGTCTCGTGAATGGGCTAGACCGTCAAGCTTAAGGTGAATGAGGCGTTTGAAATATTAGTACTTAATTATAAATATAAATTTAATTATAGCTTTTTGATTCAAATATAGTTATAGTTATATATAGTCTTCGCATTAATATATTCAATACTTGTTTACAAAATACTTTATTTACGTTATCCAATAAAAATATATGTGCTATAAACAGATTGGGATTAAGTTTTCTCGTATAAATACATTTTAACAAATTTGTATCCCTACATGGTGAAAAGACTAGAAAATATTTTTGTTGTCAATAGTTAGTTATTAATATTCTTAAGCTTAAAATGTCAATTAAATTTAGTGTAGATTACTGACGAAATGCGGTTATAAAATAATGTAACAGGTTTCTCTAAAGTCTACTCAAAAGTCTTCTTTTCAAGTTATTCACGCCCTGTACGAATATGTTAGAGCGGTTGTTAAAGTTATTCATTTCCTTGCTTGTGATGAGTAATAAATTGTCAACTTCAAATACTTTTTAAAACAAGGGTAAATGGAAGCGATATGGATTTCCGTTTCAGATAAGTTTATCTGTATGTAATATCTGTTCAAAACATCTTTCGTTTTTGTTGTTAGAAAGAAAGGAAAGTATTTTAAAATTCCTGTTTTTTGATGTTACTAATTACGATAGTTTTTTTTTAAATGCCATATGAGTCAAAAGATACTAGGGTTAACAGAAAAATTGGTATCATCAAAGCCACTTTTTATTTAATTTGAAGAGCCACCTTTTGATTTGAAGAAGAGTTAAGTGCGTGAAAAAGAAATGTTAAACCTTGAATGTACATAATTTTTATAGCTAGGACGAACGGCGAACGAGGTCGTAGATTATCTGGTATTAAGTTATGACCGCCACACACAATAAGCGATCTATAACCTAATTATTGATCTATGTACAAAAGTATGAACAAGTATTTAATTGTGCCCGTATCCTACAAATAAAATTCAAATGAAATCAAATTATCTTTATTCAAATAGGCCTTTACAAGCACTTTTGAATCGTCATTTTTACATTTTGTTCGTGAGAAA
>DWHO01002435.1:0-13368 GCA_018247575.1 Eurytides lysithous rurik
TGTGAGGTCGTGGTACTAATCCGGTTCGAGCCAGCCCATTCAGCAGCGGGTACAGCTGCGTGGCTCTACCACCGTAACAAACTGGTTTATAGTTTTTATAATTAATTAATCTAATTTAAAATATCATGTGTGATTACAAAACCGATCTTTAAATAGACACATTACGTATTTAAAAAAGTCATAAAGGATCATTTGATATTTTCGAGAAATACTACTGCAAGCAACTGGCGCACATAATATAGTGCCAAATGATATCTATACAATGAGTATTGCAATGACTTGGAGAAGTTTTACTAGTACATTTTAATTTTCCTCCAACCATTGATATTTATGGACAACATACCATCATTGCCGGTGACGTCACTGAGATAAGTGAACTCCATATGCAGTGTGCCAATCTCGGAAAGAATGCTGTTCGGCCCGGCCCAATGGTATTGTCGGCTTGCCTGTAATAATCGATTTTACATACATACATATCGATTTTAAAGAGAACTTAGTGATGTTTGAGATTCGTTGGCAATCTTTTAAAGTGAGTTTTGTATGGACATTTGAAGCAACTCATCCACTTATTTACAACTAACTCGCAAAAATATCGGTATGAAGTTTTTTTATCACGTTTGTGCACTGTGAGAAGGATAATAGATCCTCTTCCTTAAAGGGTCAAGAATTTTTAAGCCCCGCATTCAGTAAAGACACGTGAAATTCTTACACAATAAATACTAGGACAGATTGTCGAACCCTCCAGTAACTTAATCCATCTCGAAAAAACCAGCTATTTCACAGGCTTGGTATTCTGACATAGCTTCATATAGTCCTTAAGACTAAAAGCGTTAATGTTATTCTATCCCGACTTTCGACTGGTGTACTGGTTAGTGCTTCTGACTGCAAAGGCAAAGGTCGTGGGTTCGATTACCACCCAGGACAAAATATTTGTGCGATGAGCAATAGGTATTTGTTCTGTGTCTGGGTGTGAATTATCTATATAAGTATATATTTAAAAATATATATAAGTATGCATATCAGTTGTCTGCTTGCCATTAGTACAGTCTTTGCCTAGTTTGGGATCAGATGGCATTGTGTAAGATGTCCCATGATATTATTATTATTATCAGGGTCAAAGTACTCAGGGTCTACACTGTGGTTATACTTTACTCGGCAAGACGAAAGAAATGTAGACGGTCTAACAAAGTGGCGGTACTACCCTACTAAAGAGTTAGATTTATAATTATAAATCTTTGGCAAATCTGAGCAAGCCGGGCTTTTGGGCTTGTATGGTAGTACCGCCACTGGTCTAACATAACTTTTGTATGGAATGTTCGAGGGCGCGGAACCCACGTATGGCGTTAGTTACGTCGACACAAGCACAGTCTCAGAAGTACGTGGCTGGACGCGATGAATTAGCATCGCGCCGGTGTCGTGACTAGCATTCGAACTAATCGAGCATCGAAATAGAGCATTTCGCATCGATTTGCCGAAGAATCGTGGCACCGTTAACAATAATGAATCGCTTTACGCACGAAGCGGCGGAAAAGTGTTTTTTACACTTCTCGAATACATCGGTGCCTTGTGGGTCGCGTTGTGAACGAAATTTGGTTTTAAATAATAAAAACAAATGAATTCGAGAGCAATGTTTCTTTTTTTAACTTAAGAAACTGTCTTCCGTGACAACTTTTAAATAACAATCGAAATTAATGGATTCCCGTTAAGGATGACGAATTGAATGGAACATGTATAATTGAATTGAAACCAGGAGAAAACAAAATTATTTAACAGACTTATACTAATCGACACGGTTTAATTTACTCATTTCAACAATGTAATTAAAAAAAATTACTCCATGTGTCATTTACTATGTTTTTACTTTCCAGCTTCGATATAAAACCGCATCGAAATATTAGTATGCACTTATTAAATTAAATAAATTAAAAAAAAAAAAACAGTAAGTAGTAAGCAAATTACTCCTTTTTTTATATATTTTTTTCTTTCCAGTAAATAAATATAAAAATAACCGAAGCTCGGTTCAATATCTAAATTTTTCAACTGATTAAGCATGTTGCAAATTATTCGAATGACGAAGAATTTAAATAAGAAATTAAACGCGATACGAATATTCAGTAAAAAAAATGTTCACGAAAATAATTCACAATCACTTCTGCATAAATAGCGATATGAAATATCATTGAGTTTTATGTTTTTCCATTTTATGTATAAATTCATACGGTCATATCGTCAATGAATTATCGTAATTTTTATCAAGTAACGTAATCTGTGTACAAAATTTATTAAACACTCGATACAGTAATACACATCACACGGTACACCAAAAGCTCCTATAAACGCTAACTCGGCCAACATGGTTCAAAAAGATCACTTCGTCATCATTCCAGTAAGGTTATACTATTAGCTAGTGCTCGACTTCAAAATACATTGGAACCCGTATGAACAAGCCGGTGCCACCGGTTATCGTAAAAGCGGACCCATCGAGTAATCCGACCAATTAGAAACGTTTCAAAATCGCTAAAAGCCCGTTACTAAGTTACACATTCTTATACGAACGGGATAATCATTACAAATAAAATACTACCTATTCTGCACGAATGAATATTGAGTGGTTAATAGATATCTTATATGTATGTCTCTATATGTGACATTTCTCGATGAAAGTGTTTTGAGCATATGTAAAAGTTTTTTAAACACTGCTCTCCACAATCGGCTATAGTTTCTCGTTACAGCGATTTTGAAACAGGTTTATTATCATTGCTTACTTTTTAATTTTAATTGGCAGAAAATGTCAAACATGTTTATCAATAATAAAGTACCAAATTTAACTAATTACATAATATACACAGTATATCTCTTTGAGATAGCAATATTTTTTTTTAAATAATGTGACGAAATTAACTCATTTATCAGAAACACAACACAACCCCACACATTATTTTAAACGTCGTCACTTGAAGACATACGGTGGTCTGTCCCTATGCCCAAAAATGATATGGGCAACATCACTTTTCAACACAATAGTGCTTGACGATAGAATAACTGGCAATGCGGTGGGGTGGTACTACAAAAATATTAATTATTATAGCAACATCCACTAAAATAAAAATATTTGCAGCAGCGTCAATTGTATGCTTGATATATTCCCGTGTATTCATGGATGAATATATGTATGTGATTTCAAGCGTTTTATTACCTCTACATTGACATACATTAACAAAATAGGTTGATTATTATATACTATCTTTACTGCAATTTCCTTAGGAGGATTACAAAGGGCGGACTTAGAGACTTGAGGCGTTTTCTTCCCGTCAAACCGGGGTTTATCTAATGCTAATAAGTTTTATTAGCTTGATAACCTTAGTAAAAGATCAGTGTGAAGACACAAACTTTAATGTAATACCTTGGTGGACGGGTTTATTAAGGAGTAGGGTAGGCCGGTGGGGGTTTCGAAGGCGGGCAGCAGGGCGTCGGCCACTTCGGCCGCCTTGTCCCTGAAGATCGTGTCGCCGGTGAGCGAGTAGCAGGAGAGCAGACCGCCCACGAACCTGATCGTGGTCTCGAAGACCGAGAGGTCCGAATCCTGGAACCGAGAACACAATTCTGTACGTCGTTAAGGAAATAAAGTGATAAGATAAGCTCGTCGTTCGCCTGATAGTAAGCCCCTCTTCCTTTTTCAGTTTCCTCCTTCCTTTTCTTGCCATCCCCTCCCCTTTCCCTTCTAAATGTTCCCGCTTGCTCGTTTGCCCGTCTAAGCGGCTCGTAACAACACACAGCGCCGCATAGACTGCGTTGCGCAAATTCTTCCGCATTTGTTTTAATGACTTCGTGTTGTTAGAATTATTTTCCCCCATTACCTTTCTCTTACTACTCTTTCTCCCTAGGAAGACTGTCTGTATTATGTCAGAGGGCTCCACCAGTTTGAAGTGAAGAAATGTCGACTTAATTTCATCTTATGTATATTATTTTTTACGGATTTTGTCGCAAATTATTTAAGTATGAGGCAATAATATTTGTACAATCTGTAAATAAGAGGGTAATTTAATATAATTTATACCAGAAATATGCAATTTAGGTTCTATTCATTGGCAAGAAGGACTAATTTTCACGCCTGATAGTAAGCTTTGCACTGCGCTAATCTACTTGTTATTTTTAAACATAACAATAGGCGCGCGAGATCAACCATTTTAATATTATACTATTTTTGTAGGGTACCCCGTGATATACTCGCCACTGAGGCTAATGTATCGAAATTGGTCGATACGTTCAAGAATTACGCAAGGTTACAAAAACAATCCCTCTTTTGCTGGCACAGTCGGGTAATTTTGTTTCATAATTTCAAATTTGTAGTGAAGCAAAAGTGATATTTGTAGGTGTTATGAAAGTGTCAAATCTACGGCAAACTAGCGTAAAGACTTTAAACATTGATATTTTTTAAGCCGTTAAAACTTGTATTACTTTCACAGACTAATATTTCACTAATGACATCACTTTATTATATTTAAAGCACTTATCATGTCATATTAGTCGTAATGGTCGTCCATTGTTTATATTAGTATATTCACAGTACTTTACATTAAGGAAAATGTAATAAATAACACATTAAATTAACTGTATAAATACATTTGTGCTTTCAGAGAAAATTCCTTTATATAACCTTTAATCTCTATATGGAGATAAATTAAAGTTGTTTTTATAACGGTTTGTAGTTTAAACACGTAGTAGTACGTGAAAAAGTATACTTGTACATTCATATACATTATTTTTGAGAGACAAATATACTACTATTTCTATATTAAGTACGTAAGTTTATTCTTAATTTTTTATGAAAATGCAACAAATTTGTACCTTATAACTTATAGCGTTGTATAGCAACAATTTTTTTTAAAAGGCAATAACGAATCTAGTCGTGCGCCTGATTTTTAGCGACACTGTTGCACGTAATTGCACTAATTAAATACAATTCTCCCCTCTATAACACGCTACTCTTATAACGCATTTACATATTACGCGATTTCAACCCCTCGTATAAGACGGGTATTCCCCCTTACAACGCGGGGATTAGTCCGTTATATTACTGTACTGTGAAATGTTATTACATATGCATAAGTTTTTTTTTATTTAAAATGTTCTTAGTTTGATTTTAATAAAACGTGCATATTTCGTTCTTAATATTCCATTTAAATCCTTATCATTCAATCATTTATACATAACGCGTTATACGGGGTCGTAAAAGTGCGTTATACGGGAATACACCGACGACGAGTTTTCACATAACGCGGAACCAATCTACGGTGTTATAGGGGGGATTACTGTCTTTACAATACAGCTGCTGCTTGAATAACTGGCAATACTACTTCAGGTGCACACTACCACTTTTAAAACATTAGTAGTACTTAAACCATTTCTTAATTAGTTTATTTTCATGACACTTTGAAGAGGACCTGTAACGATTTTAACACATGAGAAGTTAATAAAATTTTTGCAGGTTCATATCTTAGTTATAGGCAACCCAAATTAATGTCATGCTTTACCTGGAATTCTCGCCACGAATGTTGCACGGTTTACTTCAGGCGTCTACATTTTCACTACGAGTCGGTAATTGCAGATAGAGTGCGTTTCGTAATAATACTCACAATATCGCTGAAGTGCAGATGCTCGGCGACCCAGTCGCGTCCCTCTTTGAACTCGTCCATCATGCCCATCACGTATAGGGTGTCCAGGCCGTCGACGATGGTGACACCGAGGTCACCAGCGCCGAACACGCTGGACAGGTGGGCTCGCTTCGAGATCGGCTTCAGCTCGTTCTTCCCCCAAGCGTACAGCTTGTAATTGTTCCAGGCGTGCCGCATCATCTGCGCACGTAAACGGTTTGTTAATAATAATAATAATTATTTATTGCAACTATAAAGCAGTATACAATTTTAATAGTTTAAAAAAAAAACAAAAAATATTAGGGCAAAAGGAAGCGGCTCAGCATAACCTGACACGGAATAAGTATCCCGTACAGTGCTGATTTTCAGTCGCACCTTGCTCCCTGGGATGATGTGCGGGAGCGAGGTGTGACTCCCCGCCATCGCTAATTGTAATGTTTAAACTTACATTTATAATAATTTGTGAAATACATTATACAATTGAATATAATATAACTACTAACTACACTACTACTAAAAGGCCGGTTCCTTTTGATAGACGGGTATTGTATTGACAAACACGTGATTGCATTGCTAATAGGCAAAGAATGTAAAATATGTCACTGTTGGGCACTGATTATCTTTGTCACAGATGATATTATAAGAACACAGACTGCTACTTAGCCCTGTGTTTTGTATTATTCAAGTTTGAATTCACGGTGATCGATTAATATGAACAATAAGCGAGCGTTTTAGCACTGAGCAACTGTGACTGCCAATAAATACCTTTGACACGTCTCTTCTTTTCATAAGTCTCGTCTATGAAATATCACTTTAAGTTTGTAGTAATTATAAAATAGTAATGATATGAAGGTTTAAGCATTATCAGACTGAACTCTATTGTAAAAAATAGATATCTGAAGGAAACGCTACAATATACACACGACTTGATTATGAGGAAAAAAAATTCCCAGAAAATGAAAAAAGGACAATAAAAAAAAAGGAAATGGGCCGTATATAAAAAAAAGTATTCCCATTGAATCATATTCTCGTATGCAAAAGCGCCTCGGTCGCGTTACGTCTCAAAGGCATATTAAAAAGCTGTCTTTTTAAAGAGTAGCAGCGCCCGGGGCGAAAGTTTTAATCTCGACCGCTCTGTGGGGAGGGTACGCTAATGAAAGGATATCGGACTTTCCTACAGGCCATTAATTATTAGGCAGCGACAACTTTCACGGGAGCGCGCCAGTGACTTGCTAAAGTGTGATAGTTACGGAGTTTCGATGTTGCCGAATACTAAATTCAGTTCTTAACACTAGGTTCACGGGACCCGTCAATTTGACGGAATTCAAACTTTGCAATGAAATATCACGAAAACCGCGTGATCGATTTCAACCGTATTGCATCGTGGATAAAGCAATACTGCCAAATAATTTATACATACAGTTTTTTTTAGTGCACCGGAGCCATAATATCCACGAAACAATACATATCTGTTTAGTTTAGCCGAGGAATTAGATGCAGAAAACATTTGCCAACGATTAGGCGCTTTTTCGTCATTTATAATACTACGATATATAATTATAATAATATTATGAGCGAAAAGGTTGCCAAGTGAGCTACTGCAACAAAAATACAAGCTGCAATTATTGAATAAATCTTGCAAAGAAGTGGTATGCGAAAAATGCACAGGCAAAGTACAATATACTTGTAAAAACCTACTTAATCAGTAGTTACTCATTAGTATTATTGTTATTATTTCTATGATATTTTTAAATGATTTTTTATTTCTTGATACATCATTTAAAAGAAGCCTAATATTGTTTAATTTGAACTTGGATAAATTGTTTTTTTTTAAAGTACGTATTATCATTCGGCGTCAATTTGACGGATGCCGTAGAGATGGGTATATAAGAAACGTCTGTAAACCTAGTGTTATAACTTGGTTTGACAAGCCGCCTTGGTAGCTTTTCTATTGTTAACAGCAGGGTTAGCAAAATCATCTTTAAAACGATTTTAACTTTAGCGGTGAATATGTTATTATCATATTATATTTATTTAACTTGCCGTTTTTTAATTGAATTTCTCGTCTAGTTATTGTGAATGTTTCAGACATACGTCGTATTTGCCTTTGTACACTTGTTGACCTTCGTTGATGTGATATTGGTACCAAAAATTTTAAATCGTTAAATGTGCTTTAATATTTAGCATGCCCTTGTTCATAATCCCTTTGATTGTGAAAAAGGGCATAAATTATTTTTTCTTATAGTTAGTTTTTAAATTTATATTACATTAAGTATGTCAAAAGTATTAGGGAAAAAAATATGTATTGATTTAATGTAAAATGCAAGACCATTGAAAATTTTGCGAATAAATTTTCAAATATGATTTCATTTGATCTAAGAATAAAATAAATTTTTAAATGCCCAATGCAGATGCACGCAAATGATTGCTTAATTAACACTTGCAATGGTTTTCATTCAAAATAAAATAAAAACAACTTAATAAATACTAATAATGTGAATAAATAATTCATCAATAATATTTGTCATTTTCACCTTTAGAATTTATAGACTTTTATAGACTATTATGATACAGCGTATAATATGTGTCATGAGTCCAAATTATAAACTTGTTATATAATTTATAAACTAATAATTTTTATTATTATTAGATATCTGAATTAAAAAATTGGTACCAAAGAACAATATTTAAGAAACGATAAAAGAAATTAATAATTTACTGAATTGGTCAAAAAATGTTTCTACGTATGAAAGTAGTAGTACAGTTAAAGAAACTAGAAGCGAAATAAGTTATTAACCTTTTCATGGAATTAAAGCATTTAAAAATAAATATTTGTTTATTATAATTAAATATATACGTTATATAATATATCGATGTTATTTTTTAAACTATACATAACTATTTAACGTTATTATACGATCAACCTAACAATTCTGATGAATAGTATGTTGAAATTTTTTTTTTAATGAAACGTTTCTTGACTTTTCGGTTAATAAATAATTTGTTTCTTTTTCCGTCTAATATGTAAAACTTTTTGCCCTGGAAAATAATATCCTTCTGTATCAAGGGTTTCCACAAACGTGATTTTTTCAAAGTATTTTATCCTGTTGAATATCTTACTGCATTTGCGACTACGGAACACATGTTTGTCATCCTTGTAAGCCGGCCCACCGGCGGATTTTTATGCTCTGTTAATTGGTCCGACCCATGAGTAAAGTAAATACGCAAAATAATTATTAATTATTCAATTAACACGTACATTTAATTGCATTGACGTTCCTTTCTCAAAATAATTAATTAAATAGAAAGTGTTATAATTTGAACGGTTGCTGTATCGCGGGTCGTAAAGAAACCTACACGTGTGAGAAGAATGAGAAGAATAAATAAACACAAACTAAACACACAAGTGTTTGCAATTCTGCAATAGCTTGGGTGCGTGTCGATATGTTTACTTTATTTCTTGAAGACTATAACAATTGACAAAACAAATTATTCGAAAGCGTTCTATTTATTTAGTGCCACCTCACTGCAAGGGTATCAAATGTTTATTTTCACAAGCAGTGAGGTTACGGATACAATGTTCTATTCTTCACATATTTCTCCATCATAAATATGCTCGAACTCGTCTTAAATAATAATACGTATGAGTGTAACGTAAACAAAAGTTCTAGATTTGTACCTCCACGACGTGTAAACGTTGGTTCACGATCGAATCGTTCGTCGCCCTCTCGGGTAGTTTACCGTGGGAGGGAAGAGCTCGGGCCACCCGTCCCGCGAGACGTGGGCGGGAATTCCCCACGCGTCGATCCAGCCGGCTCACCAGGAGAACCATCGCCGCGATGGCCACGCCAGCGGTGATCAGACGAATCAATTTTCGCATAACGGCGAGCGGTGTCACTTTATCACTACCGCTTGGATACCACCGGTGTCGATAGCCGATGGCCGAGCACTAACATTGATTTCCCGCTTCGTAACGGTCGCGAACTATTTCAACGTAAAAACAAAAAAAAAACTGCCACTGACAATTTCGTTCACAACAGCATAGATACTTTCCGTTTTTTATCATGAATTAGATTCACAAAATGATTTACGCGGCTGAGTGCGCGATAGTGGTGTTGTTTATCTTTCAGAGACGCGACTGATCGGCTGGAGACGTCGATTTGATCTGCCAGATAGACCGTAGGCGTACACAAGGCGTAACTGAGGCAAGACATACAAGTCGAGTTTTCACTTGCCCTGTATGAAATAATTATTGTTTCGGAAAATTGTAATCTAATGTTTTACAAAGTACACCTGTCTGTCTCATTTATAAGATCCCATTTGGTTTTTTTAGTGGAATATTTTATTTAAAAATAAAACAACAATAAAGCGCGTATTAGTTAGTTAGTTCTTGAGTTTGGGTTTGTAAAAGGAAATCAACTTCAGGTATTATTGATAATGAAATTAATTTATTAAATTTTATTTTTATTTGAAAATTAAGATATATAAAGAGAGACTTATTCCTGTTCGACGTTTGCTGTTAGATACCTCTGTGCTATTTCACAATTCGCGTGATAAACTTTGACCTGATCGGATATCGTGTTTGTTCGTAATGAAGCAAGCGACACTCGAAGACGTATAACCAAAAAATCCTATTACGTAAATTGTTTTTATAAATTATTTAATACTATAACCAACGTCACTTTATTATCCGATACATGACATTTCACATGTTCTATGAAGTCATTAATGCTACATACCGTGCCAAAGAAATGATCGGCAACATATATATTTATGATCGAAAAACCATATTATCCTATAATAACCAGGTATACTTTTAAATAACATAGAGGCTGTATATTATTTAAAAAGAGGCTTCGACTGTATATTGTTATATACTATTATTCACCACCTCTTGTATTACTTAATATTTTTAAATCAAATTCTTTTACAAATCTTATTTTGTTTAATCTAATCCGCTTTACGTACATACGCGGTTTCGAATACGTTACAAAATTATGTCACAAAGTATGCCTCTGTGACAGTTATATTAAACAATA
This sequence comes from Eurytides lysithous rurik, assembly GCA_018247575.1. Lineage (NCBI taxonomy): Eukaryota > Metazoa > Arthropoda > Insecta > Lepidoptera > Papilionidae > Eurytides > Eurytides lysithous. Next base: position 10,694 of record DWHO01002435.1, read on the forward strand.
TAATATACACTGTTTAAGTAACCTGTACGTGATCGTTATATTGTTTAACAAACAAAAAGTTTGAAGATTGAATTCAAGAAGACAGTGACAGTGATGTGGCAGGACGTCTAATTAATGTCAGTATTTCGGTTAAGCTGGAAAGATAAGTACAGTGAGCACCAAAAGGCATCTCAACCTAAATACAAGAGGCAATTAGGCGGTACTCAGCTCGAGCAATCGTAAGCCTTTGGACTTGCTATTATGGTTTTAGTTGTCTCTAAATCAAGGCCTCCATAGTCTCTGTGCCACTGGAATTGCCAATCTAGTTATCGGTTACGCTGCGACATTTTAACCTCCACACAAACGCGTGTGTTTAGCCGTCTTTGGTTTATCGGAATTATTATTTTGTATGTCGCTTTGTCGGCGATATTATTTAGGTAATAAGGTCATGATTGATTTGAACTTTGATACGATTTCGAAATTATTGCTGTAGCTAGTTATCGTTGACAAATTTTGTTATTTAAATTTATTATGTTTAAGTATAACGATAACATTTTAATATTATGTTATGGTCTTCAAATTGTCGCCTTGATTCCAGAAAATTATAAAAGTAGAAAATATTAATGGGTCATGAAGACGTTCTTCATATTCGCAAATATATTGGTAAACATTTGGAATAACTAGAGCCTGGTTATGAAAGCAGAGTTGTGATGTGGACCGTGACTTGTTACCCTCTGTACTGAGGTATAAAATAGTTCTTCACGTTAGGAACACACCCAGTTGTCGAGTGTTAAGTCCATGTCTGTTCTGTATTGTGTAATATCGACGATATTTTATTTTGTTCTTTATGTAATAAATATTCCATAGCACACTATTATTTTACATTGTCACAAGCTACTTTGTTTAAAACGTGAGGTGTATTCTCCACCGTTTTTGTTTCTACAGCTGCTAGGAAAAATCTGGCAGCACTGACTCTTATGTAGAGTCCGTGAAAATTGTAAAATGGTAATATTTTGCAGAATAATGTTGCTGGACAAATAATGCTAGTAATAATAATAATGTCATTCGTCCGATTTTTCCTACGGCAGCGAACCTATAAGATTTACCAACTGTGCAGAAAAACATAAAGTGCCTAAGTGTTTGCGCAGACACAAGTGCACTTATTTAAGGCTCTCACATCTCAATGAATATCTCATCATATCGAACACGATAAAAGTTGATCGTGGGCTCAAATTCCACGTGGAACAATAAGTTCCACGTGGAATTTGAGCCCAAGACCTCCGATTACTAAAGACACCGAGAAAAACTACTGAGCTTAGAAATTGATCTAACATTTTTCGTAGAGCCACATAGGGTTTGGAAGTTTCCGATTAGCTCAGAATACTAACTAATACTGTGCTGTCATTTAATAAAAGAAACCTCTCCCTCTTAAAGCACTATCAGTTAAGGCTTCTCTACTCGAATTCATTTGTCTCGTTGACAGTGAATGCTGGGAGTGTTGCGGCCGAACATCTGCCGTGCTGTCACATCCGCTTCCTGGTTGATCGATCGTGTTATACTGCCAACAATGGCCGCACGCCCGTTTCGTACGTTTACGTACATGTACGTTTATTAATAAAAAGTTGGCGGATGAGGATGTTTTCTTTAGATTTTTATATAATCTGCAAATATATGCCAAAAGGAAGAAACATATGTTTCCAAATTTTCAGTTCGGCTGATGGTAATGGCAAAAAATGTCTTCAGCTAGTTAATGAGTAAATTGATATATTAAACTTTTCTAATGAAAATTTAATAACCACTGTTTTATATTTAGTACATGTTCACTATTTTATATATTATTTATGTGTACTTATTTCTTCCAGAATTCGAGTTACTTTCTAAGAGTATACTGTAAACTTCGATTAATTTCCAGAGGAGCATTGATCGAAAAAGTTATACGAAGAAAAGTACATAAAAACCAATTCAAATATAATCGAAACACGATCCAGGGCTACTCAAAATATTTATCTTTACTATACACAGGCTTCATTCGTTCCGGCATCAGCAATGTGTTTTGAAATAATTTTAATCTATATTTTTTATTCTTTTTTTTGTACATTATTTCATTTGGACGAGGGCTAAATTATGAATTTTAACAAGCGTTTTTCGAAAAGCGAAATAAAGTCGTGGGATTGAGTGTAAATGTCACGCTTGCCCAAAAATTTTTGATAAACAAGAGTTTAGAACTGCTTGGCTCTGCCTGCGCTCATGGCCTAGATAGATAAGAGATAGACTATCGGTATGCCCAGTTTTACGCTGGTAATAATATCCCTCATACCGGAGCATAGTCATCTGAGACAGCAGTAGTTTTATCCCAGATCTGCTCATTTAAAATCGAAATGTTGAAAAACATTTTGATTAGCTTTAAGTGATATATGTACCTATACTATGCGTAAATATAAGCAAAATGTAGATTATACATTAGTCTATCATCTTTATCGAATACAAAAATTTTCGTTGCGTTACACCTATCATAATTTCTCACCACACTCTAGATTGACGTTGTGAGAGAATGCATACAGGCATTTAGTTCGCCCTTTATTGTTACAATGAAAAATAACTAAATAAAACTTCTTGTGCCATCAAAGTATCTAAAGATAAAACAAAACTCGAAAAAACACCTAGGACAAAATGGTTATGTTTGATCTATTGCTAGT
>DWHO01002436.1:0-13365 GCA_018247575.1 Eurytides lysithous rurik
CCCCCCCCCCCCCCATTCTTTATAGTCAATAAGCAACATTTTCTGCTTATTGAGTTGAATGAGTCGCAACTAGTGCAGATAAGAAATATCGCCGCTACCCTTTTCGCAAATTTTATAATCCACCTTCGTATTATATGTGAAATCGCAAATGTATCACGGAAATGCAAGGCGCATCGACAACAAGAGGGTCCGCCTGTGAGCTGGGAATGACCTGGGCTAAATCACCCTCTATACCCGACCGATCCCATTGACAACAGGTTCGCCGCCCATTAGAGAGGAATGAGTTGAGCCAGATCAACCCCTACGGCTGACCGAATTGATGGGAGAAGAAGGCCAAATACCTAGGAGTCACTTTTGACGCCAAACTCACGTTTGCTGCGCATATTGCCACCGTCCGAAACAGAGCCGCGTACTTGTCCGGCCGCTTCAGCTTGCTTATTCGTAGAAGCAAAATGTCCTTAAGACATAAACTTCTCTTGTACGAGACATGCATCAGACCGATTATGTTCTATGCATGTTCTTCCTTTGCGTACGTCAACTCGCGGACCCTATATAAACGCCAGGTAATACAAAATAAATTTATCCGCTCGGCAACCGGTGTCCAATGGCGCTAGCATAATGCCGACCTGCATAGCGACTGCAGGATTCAGATCATTAGAAAATACTTTAAATCAATTACGGAACGGTTCCTTGAAAGAGTTGCAAATCATTCTAATCCTCTTGTGGTTAAGGCATACACTTACCAACCAGATCCCGACGCGTCCGAACATGTTCGTCGCTCGCGAAACGTCCCGCTCGATCCGGAAGACGAGGCAGGGGTGATCGGTCACACGGACCCACCGTCTGGGGTCCAATCAACCTAACCAGTCTCCCGACGGCCCGTAGACGACATTTTGGAATCAAATCACGCATATCCTATAAGTGACCACACGGCTGCAGAGTCTATCCAACTCGTGGAAGCTTTATAGAGCCATAGGCTATGATAAAACATCAGTTAAGATAAGATAAGATATGTGAGATTGAAATTTTACTTAAAAAATGTTAAAACAGTTACATTACATAATCGACCCGATGGCTGAGATAATGAATACACCATGGGCAAATATTATTGCGACAGAGTAAACACGGCCTGTGTTAGTTAATTCATGGCGGCAACACATTGCGTAATCGCTTGTACTCAGTGACAATTTAAGAATAGCCCGCTCACCTTGCGCGGTCCGTGGGAGCGCCTTTTTGAGTGAATTCCACGCGTCTACTGCCGCATTTCTATAATTCCCAAATAGAAAACACCACTATTGTTCAGTATTTACAAATATCTCTTTTTCACTGTGATATTTTCGTTTTGACATATTATGACCATATTAAACTGTTTACACAGTTTATGCTCACTAACTTTTCATTTAGATGTCAATAACACATTCGCTGAAAAAAAATTGTGTTTCCGTTTTCCGCTTTCATAAAAGCGAAAGAATACAATTTATATAAATATCATGAACTCTTACGTTGTTATTTACATTATAAATTGTGGCATAAGTAAAATATGAATCCGATTTCACAATTAATATAGTTTGTTTTTATTAAATTACCCACTATATTATGATGAATTTTAACATTCGAGATTTTTTTTTATAAACATATGTTACTAAAAGGTTCATTAGGGTCGCATCAATTAATTGTTTCTAAGGAACTAATAAAACCTAATGTAAAGATACGTGTAATTGTAAAGTTATCCAAGCATATTTATCGGTATAAAGTTAATAATTTCCGGTTAAGTATTCCGAGAACTTTGTAGTGTAGCGTTACATTGACATAGACGCGTGTTGTCGCCACGTGACTTTATGTTACGAGTATAATAATAAAGTAAATGACCAAGGTCGATACAAGAGATCATTAAGAACTTTGCCATATGTTCAACCATGAATTATCTCTATTAGACTAACGTTCAAAATGTCTTTTTAAGCAACTATAATTAATCAATTAAACTCAGTGTCCGGACACCCTGTTTAATTTTCTCGAGCAACCGAGGTTCAAATCCCTGTGTTTTCAATTTATCAACGAATTTGTTGATTTATAAAAAAACAATTGTAAATGTAAGCTTACCGTGTGCTCATCGGTGAACGAAAACATCGCTTGGAAATATCATTTTCTTGTATATGTGAAGTCCGCACAAGGGCTGCGTGGTGGTTTGTGCCTTTATATCCTCTATGCAGAGAAAGCTGTGTCCAGTTGTCGGATGAATGCTACTTACTAACTGAAATTCAAACTGAATATGACAAAATTGTTATTTTAATTTAAACTGCCGTAAAATAATTAATTAATTAAATAAAAGGACATCTGCCTTCTCAATCCGGCCAGCGACCATGAACGTTGTGGTGTTTCAAACGTCGAGATTAAAATTCATATAGTAGATAGTTTCGTTTTGTAAATATAGTATTCGTGTAAACAGAAGAAATCATTATTCAAACTGAGTGGTCGATGTCAATAAAATAAGAATTTAAACATAAACAGGTTTTCATGTTTTTTTTATCCACTTTAACGTTTTTAACAAATGAGCGTGCGGTTAACGTAAAAATAAATGTTAAGACTTGTCTAAAAGTCTGCGTAAAAAACACATTAATTATTATTAAAGTATGTGTCTAAAGTTTTACATTTAATATTAAAAATGGGATGATGGCACGTGTGTCCGAGTATCATGATGCTCAACACATCCGAAGAGAGATCAGACGCAGAGGCGGCGACAGATCAACTTGTAGCTAGGCAATTGAAACTAAGATATTATTTATTTATTTACACTTTATTGCAACACATTAGAGCTAGGAATTACAAAGGGCGGACTTAATGCCATTGGGCATTCTTTCCCGGTCAACCCGGCGCTTGGAGAGGCTGTGGTAGGTGCAATAAAAAAAATAGAAATACTTATCAATAAACAAGTAAAATTACAAAATAATTAATAGATATAAATAATAAATACTTTATTTTATATAGTTTAGAATTAACCACACAAAGACATTGTATACGGGATTTAAACTCGCGGCCTTTGATTTATAAAGCGCAGGTCATTACGCCATTGGAGGCAACAGAGTTGTGATTATTGGTATACAAAGTCAATATGAGAAAAAGATACTAATCGTATATGTTTTATCCCTGAAAAAAAAAAACGATCCGAACTCGAAATCCATGCCAGCCAAGCCACGAAGAAAAATAGACGAGGATCGTATGAAAATCTCGTACAAATAGAACGTAAAAACGAACGGAGAAACGGCAATGCCAATGTTTTAATACATCTTAATAATTCTACGTCGTCGCTCGCAGCAATCAATAACTGACCAATAAAAAAGTAGTGTATCGTGTACAGGCGGATCGCGTTACTTTGAAGAAGAACATTCTGCAACGAACATCATTCATCATTTAACGAAAGATACGTACTTGTTGTAAACGTATCTGCTCGCTTTCGATAGCCATCGGACGTGACGTGACGTGACGTGTGTCATTCAATGACACATGATATTGGTCGTTGTTTCGAAAAAGCTCCGTGTGCGCGGTTTTTAGGCGGTGCAGTCAGTCACCTTGCGTATGGTATTGGTGCGGTGACTCATTCCGTTATACGATACGCCAGCGCCGGTTAATAATCAGCTATTTGCGCCAAATATATAAGCTTTTGAGATTGACTTTTATAAAAGTAAGTCGTGCTAATGATCGAAGTGACAGTCTTGTCTATAACAACATAGAGCCACACAGGACCTGCTTTCGTTGCGCAAGTCACTCAGAGAATTAAGATGTCATACATTTATGTTTAGTTATTCCGCTGGCAACACTTCTACAATAAGTTAGAATAACTGGCAATAGAGTTGAACTGAATGGTTGATTTGACTATGAAGTTAATATATTTAAAGGTGTGTAATAATTGTAAAAGTGTAAACGTGTAAACATTGTTAGAGGCGGAGCGTGATAACCCGAATGATATATTATTTAATAAAATAAATTTACTGTTTTTGAATAAATAGCGATTTAATATAATTGTGCGAATCGAGAAACAAAATTACAAACGTGGTATAATCTGAAAATTAGATTTAAGCAGGTCATTTTTTCAACTTATAGAAACCTTTAACACTTAAAGCAAACAATGGTATCGGTCCTAACGAAGCAACTGTGTAAACAGCCTGGAAAGGAAAAGGACTGAAAGCAAAAACATTAACCCATCCAATTCAAATCCAAATTCAAGTCATTCGGAGTATATTTGAACGCGCTGCGTTTATTAAGTATCCGTGGCCAGCTTGTCTCATATATTACTTCGTTAGCCGTTCCCTACATTTTTATTTACAATAATACGTAGAAAACGAAAACCGGATTCGACTATACTTACAAAATAAATTTATTCGATATCCGCATATCTCAAAAAATAAAATGCTTCATATTAATGTCTGTAAAGACAATGGATCAAGTTACGATCAAGGCTACAAGTTGGTTCGCTTGCAAATTAATTGAAGCTTTTTATTTCATCCGAAGAACCGTATATATATTCGTAGTATAACCAACGACAAATTTGTGTGTCATTTAGTTTTATTCGCGGTTTGGCTCGTTTGGATTATGACTTCAGATTGGTGGATTTGTTCACTTTAAAAGTCCGTGACATAGGTCTTCGATGAACACAAAACAATTACCCTGATACGTTTCCACTGCTGCCTAAAAGAACAAACCAACATGCACAACTTTCAAGATAATGATGTTAACACTTTATTTTTTTTAATTTCGGCCCTACGTCACTTTTTTGATTTTATAAGGTCCATACGATTTATATGCTGATAATACCGTAACACATAAATTAAATGTTTTGAATTTGTTACAGTAATTCATTATATTTTCAAGTAAATTTGAGCTCAAAAATTGAAAAATAAATCCCCTGCAAAATCACGTATAACCTTATAGGCCAATGTGTATTATTACCCATTGTATTGATATTTAATATTGTCTAACGCAGAGGATCCTAGACAATTAAAATAATGGACCCACCAAATAAATTTTATTTAATGGAATACCATACCAAACAATTAAAATCAAAGACACTATAAGTTTAATAAATTAGTTTTACAAGTTAACTTGATAATTACCGAAATGTCTAGTGACGTCACTCCATACAATCAGTTGACAATGACATATTTAAAAATGTTGATAGAAATGCAAACATTGGAAATAATGCTTCTTTGCAGTAGCGTTATTAACATATTATACACTATATATAATAGTATTTTGTGTTGTTTAAATCAGCAGAGGTCAATTCGATTATTTTGATTTGATCAACGCGTTTTTGCTCCCGTCCAGTTCCCTCTTCCCACCCAAATATCGACGGACCGGAAAACCATCAGCCGAAACAAATTGTGCGTAATCATGCGGCGAGCGTGCCTCGAATTATCAACTGTAATTTATTAGCCGATCATTGGTTGCGTTGAACAAAGCGTGCCTCAATAATGGTCACGTAACTGCGATCCACTTATGCATACAATAATACGCAGTGCAGTGTCTTGTGCTGATGACGCGTTCGGCGCAGACAGCGTTCCCGAACGAATGGACGCGTCCGAATGTAATTGTTATCAGTCCTCGTTTTAAAATAAAACAATTATGCTTTGTTCATTAAAACTGTTTCACGAGCGCTATCGTTCCGTTAAAAGTACTAATAATTGACAAACAAATCAAACGTGTTCCAAAAATGATTTTGAAATTGTTTGTTTTTTTGTTTAGGTAAAAAATGTTATATAACTTAAAAAATGTATGAGCCGTCTGTTAGCGGCGCTCGTTCTGATAGTCGAGCAACCCGAGTTCAAATCTCGGTGATTATCAATTACCAATTTTAAGTGCTGATTTACCACTTACTCAGCGGTAAAGGAAAACGCTAGGAAACCTGGATATTTAAGAAACAATAAAAAATATTCTTCAATGTGTAAAGTTCACCAATCCACTGTGGGACTGCGTAGCGGTCTGTGCCCTTATGCCCTCTGTATAGTGGCCTGTGCCTAGCAGTGAAACGTATATAGACTGTTACTTTAATTTACTTTTAAAAAATATTTATAATATATGATTTTAGAAATAACAAATTTATTATAAAAGTATTGAATAATATGTGATTGTTATTATGTCATAGATGTTATGTGTGTATTTTTATTTTTACTAAAAAATGGAGGTAACGTTTTTGGTAAAAATGTACAAGTGTAAAGCAGTAATGGCCAAAAATTAGATATTTTTGGCCGTTACTGCTTTATATAATAGCCGTTTGCTTTGTATTGTATTGTAATTATTGTCATTGTGTTTTCTATTGCTAGGTTGTTACTTATTATTATTTTGGTATAAAATTGTTTAGCTGATTCTATTAGCATAAAAAAGAGAAATACAAAATCCGCTAAAAAGAGGTTTTTGTATTAATCGATGTAGCAGCTGTGAAAAGCGTTTTCGTTATATTTTCATTAAGTTTTTTAAAGCATAACTTAAAAAATAATTATTAAAATTAAAGATTGCTGAAAGTTTTCTAGTTAGATTTTCACATTTTTTAAGACGCGTGATCATATTTCAGCCGCCATTTGCAATTTTTGCAGTGAAACTTGTTTCGATCTGTGAAAGTTAATGTTGCGTTGCGTGTTAATAAATGGTATAAAATATTATGGTTAATCTATTTAATACACGTTATTTACGTTCTTCTGTCAAATATATATCCCATTAAAATTGTACTATTGAAATATTGTTATTAGAAATTTTTTATTAGCCAAAATCGCAAAACATAAGTGCTACAATTAACTAAAATTAAATACAATTTCATAGGCCGTTTGATATGTAAATAAACTGAAACGATTACGAAACAGGAATTCAATTATTATTTTAAACCAAAAAATGGTTGTTTGTTAAGTAGTCATAGAACATTCAATTATAAGTGTTCCAAATTGTTATGTGGGTTTCAGAATTGATTTCGATTTGTTTACAATACGGTCGGTTGTTTCATACGTAATCTAATTAAGCGGCGGGATAACTATGCAAATTGTGAAAACGCATGCCGGTTTAATCGTGTAAGTTTTAATTAAGCCCTCATTAGCGGCCGGCGGGGAAAAATGCACTTCGTCTATTAGGGAACGTGGAGCATTGCGGCGGAGTGTTTATATAAAACATAAAAACAACCACGATTTATAGTACTATCGTAAATGAAAGTATTAAACGCATCGAATATCATTTTATCTTGTTAAATAAATATAATGATTATATTAATGACTTTGTTTAAGTAAAATAATTCTATTAAAAACTCGCATTCATGTGTACCAAGTTATTTGGAGATCGTGCCGTTTTAGTGTAAATGATTCCTAAATGTTAAATGTCGCAAAGATTCTTGCCATGTGAATATGGCATTTTTGTGTTATCCAATAAATATCGGTTTTTAGTTATTGTATATGCCGTGATAACAATATCGTGAGTCACGCCGAGATAATTATATTCAATGCTGATCGTTTATTTGTCTTTCATTTATTAGCACGACTCGAACAATTGACGTTAAGAACCTCACGCATAGAAAACTGATTGATCGCAGAGATAATGGAACTGTTGTATGATGTCTGTATGAAGTAAAAGTATGTTAAAATGTTCCGTTTTTAATGTTGCAAATGTCCATGGGCGGCACTGACCGCTTACCACCAGGCGAGCCGCTTGCTCGTTTGTCAGCCTATTCGATAAAAAAAAATGTGTCACCAACGTATTCTGTTGATGTTGATGATGATGGATACGGTTTAACACATACGGAATATAAAAATAGTTTTTGCTAAGTATCTTAATACGACTTTGCACTTTGTACGGAAACTAGTAGGGCTTCCGTACGAAGTGCAATGTGACCAGTGTAATTCCTGGGTATAGAGTTATATCATCTTAAATAATTTTTTGACGGTCCCAGTGCAGTACCAAATACGTGCTATGATGTGGCCAGGCTGGCAGAAGACGGCGGACAAGTTTATCACATAACATCAGAAGCGTCATAAACAATAGTTTTTAAAGTGTTATTACGTTACAGACATATCTCATATTTATCAATTTTATTCTTTCGTCAACGTCACCAGGCATTTCTTTAAAAAAATACTTTATCATTATGCTCATCATCGTCATCACCCCCTCTGTGCTCTATGCTGAAACCTACAGAGGTTCTAATTCAACATGGATGTTGTTTTAGTCTTATATTATTTCTCAAGTCTATATCTAAGTTTAATCATTTCGGAACTTGCGAATGGCGTTGTCTATTTTTTAAACGTTCGTAATTTTAAGATTCTTTGCCATGTAGCCGATACTTAATGATAACGTTAATTGGTTATTAAATAGCTTAACTATTAAGATTTTCGTTTCGATCATTAATAAATTGTTAGGTATACGTGTTAACGTTTGACTTATTAGATCTTAATGGGTTTGAACTAGATATGGTTTTTTTGCAGTTGTGGTTTAGTAGATTTGTTCGTAGTAGGGCTATTTCAAACATTTGCCAATGAGCAAAGTGTGGTCATAAGATTAGTATGTTCTGATTTGAATCTTGTAATATTCCCACCTTAATGATTAGTAGTTTTGGTTTGAATCTTGTAATAGACAGCTTCTCACCTCTCGGTGATCACCGCAGCCTACAGAATATTTAAGATATTATTGCCGTTCCAAATGTTGTGTGTCATTGTGTATTTATGAGCGAGCATGTCGGATACTATAACAGGTTTGATCCGCCTTAGACTTAAATTTAGATTCCTTAATGAATGGGATTGTTTAGGTATTTCTCAATTGTTTTAATTCACTTGAAATTGTTTTGTTACTTTAAAATCCCTTTAACTTACATGTTTATTGCCTGGACTCTACTTTAATTTTCTGTTTCAAATATCATCTGAACGTCTATAAAATAAGGTAAAATCGTTATCGAAATCCATTCCTTCTAAGGAAAAGATCGTCACAGTTAAGCTAAATTTATATTTTTTGTCGCATGAAAGTTGTTTTTTTTCAAGGAAGATGTTGATCAACTGAATCTCTATCTGTCTAAATTATCTAATATATAAACTTCGAAATAAATTGTCTTATTGTTTATAAAGGCGCAGAAACAAATTTGGCGCCTTTTATGTTATTATGATTACATTTCTTACTTCGCTTTATAATTTCCCATAATATGTTTACGATGATAGACTGACTGATAAATATAAATATGTTCATTCATATTTCCCACTATCTAAGATTGTCTTAGAAAAATAATTAGGTAACAAATAACATTACGCTTATACTTGTTACAACCGACAGACAGTTACGTAATGTAAATTATGATAAAGTTCGTTGTTAAGAACCAATTTGAAGTAATTGCATTTGACGTTGGTAAACATACGTGTATTATAAATTATAGATGTATTCGATAATTTCAGTCATTACAGTTAGTCCTACTTTGTCTACAATCAGGCAGGCAACTCGATCGTCTTGTACACTTTTTTACCTAAAAATACACCACTTTTGTTTGCTGGTTCGTAGTCGCAATGCAGAGAAATTCTAAGTGGCAACTTGCGGTTAGGGCAAATCATACCGCCTACCACCGAGTGTCCGACTCTGCTCATTTTGGTCAAAAATGTCAATTTTTTTATCCCCGAAAATTTCTAATGAACAAGCGGACTGAACTGTTGCTGTATGGGTCGGCTCGAACCGGATAAGTACCACGACCTCACAGAAAATCGGCGTAAAGTGGAAGTGTTTGTGATTCCCTGTTATGTCCAGTCTGAGAGATGGCCTGTGGTCTCTCCCCTACCTTCCTCTTATCTAGGTAGATCAACGTGCAGATTTAGATCTATTATGATGTTAAGAATTGAAAGTGATGATAGTCAAGAAATAGGAAGGTTTTAAAAGGCAGTAACAACAAAGAGCACAGTAGAAGTTATGAAATGGTAATACTAAGGTAATAATAAGTTATACGCCGGCCCTAAGTGTCTATCATTTCGGTAATCATCAGCCTATATTCGGAGTGACCTTTCTGACTCGGTTCGTAAACGTTGCTTCATGGCCGACGGGCTGCCTGACATGGAATTATGTCAAAACTACTGCTTTAGTTGTTCCTGCTCTCAGGAATGTCGTGACCTTTGCCGCGACTCATGTCCTAGTATGGGTGTCTTGTTGCTGCACTTAGAGACATCAAAGAGCGCTTGAGATATTAGTTTAAATTTAATATAAAAAAAATCTTCAAGCCTTACCAATTTATAACACTTTGTTTGACACATAAAATAATATGAATTGGTTAGTATTCTGTCCGTTGAACAGTTTATCTTTCAAACAGGCTTTTTGTGTAAGCGTATATAAATATATTATTTATTTACAATGTAAATAATTATTTGCAAGAAATATTTTAATTACGTAAGTTATGTAGAGGAAAACAATCCTAAAAACTTATTATTAAGTTAGATTCTGTAGAACAGTGCCAAGAACGCTAACTGCATGTCGTCTTGAATGGTTAAATTTAACTTTAAAGTAAAAAAAGATCCGGTCCTCCTAACATCAGCTGAACGCTTCTGACTGTGGCTGTTGATCTAAATGTTTGCACTGTAACCAAGTACATAATAGACAGTTAAATTTTTTAGTCGTAATGTTTTAGTTGCTATGTTAGATCCACAGAGACTACGCCCCACGACTTTTTAATAAACGTAATTATTACCTAATGACTACTTTAAGACTAATGATAATTATTATTAATTATTAATATAAATATTGGTAGTAATATTTATGTTGGATATTGCTTTATTTGTAATTTGTTAAGGTATTTCAATTTGAACTACCATTAAATTAATTCAATTTCTTTATAGGTATAATACAGAACAATGCGAAAAAATGCATTTTATGTTCTTTACAAAAAGATAAAAACAAGGTATAGCTATCTAAATCGACGGTCAATGGAAATACTTTTCGATATTGCCTCGGGCGTTGTTTAATAATGAATGCAAGGTCCGAAAGCTCGTCTTATTGTGTGGAGATAATTGAATTGAATGCAAATTATACTGAGACGGGTATTTCGTTCTGAGATACAAGATAGCAAGGCAATATTAAAAAATGGAATAAATTTGACGCATATATGTTATAAACATAAATAATGCCTATTTAAACATTAGATCAAAATGTATTAATCAATTTAGAATACCATTTAAATAATGTTAAAAAATTAATCTGTTACAGATTAATTTTTTCACATCAGATATGGGAAATTGAAACAATTTTTTTCTTCGCTAAAATGATATATATAGTAATTTTACAGTTTATTAAAATAGATATATTGTGTTTTTAATTTTTATTTAAATTTCTTATAATTTGAATAGTTCAAGGAAAAGTATGACCATGAATACTGTAAAGTATTTGCAATACTGGAAAGAAATATACACAAAAATAACACGCGATAATCTCCATAGTCATTTAAAGAAACTATATAATTTTAGTTACAAATTTAAAAGAAAAAATATTGCTCTCAACCGCTTTGATTTTTCTAAACTGGCCACACGGATTACGCATGTGATGCATTTTAAAAGAAACAATGGCGGCGCGATTCCGTGAGATAGCAATTCTTAGTGAAGCGGGAGCGTCAGCCGTGACCTAATTTAGCGGGTACAATGAGCGGCGCATACAGCCGGGTGCATCAACAATGCAACGGCCTCGCGACCGCGTCGCGCTGCGTTGCCCACCGGACAAGGGCGCGGCCATGTTCGCAAGCCACGTGTCCCGCCAAGTCGCCCCTTAACCCGCGTCATACCACTTCCGCGTATCCGATACTGATCGGACACAAAGACGTGTATTATTTATAGGGCGAATATCATCTGATAACATGTTTTCTTTATTTTTTGTTTCGCCTATAATGCAGTGCAGTTTCGCGACTTATGATTATGCACGTTACACTTTAGAAATGGCCATTATGGAATATACGATTATCCACTTTTCACGATACTTACATTATACTCACATATTTCTATTATGTTCTATATTTGGTAATGGAAGACAGAAGATTTGCCATTATACAATGTATGTTAGAAAAACAACGTATTGTATATGATACGAGAAAAAAAAGACGAAGAAAGGGACGCCCCGTTTATATGAGTCAGTAATTCAGTTCGAGATTCAAATAATGCTTACTTTATTATACATACTTCTGCTTACATATACATACTGTTCCTATAATAATTTGATGACCCATTTAGCGCAATTGTTAAGCTATTAGCTCTGGCGTCGCAGGTCGTGGACTCGATTTTCACCCGGGACAAATTTTTCTACTAACTATAATTGATATCGGGTCTGGGCGTTTGTCCGTGTGAAATTTATTTATGTACACAATATATTTCTATCTTACAATGAAAGCAGCGTTTTAAAAAAATAATAATAAAGTAATAATAAATAAAAAGCGATTACTGTAATTTTTACAATATCCTTTTTTTATAATTAAATAAGTTTTAGTCATAACTAATTTTAATAATTTTATAAGATCGGCAAAGCTTTAGGAATTTGTTTAACTTTTTGGATATCATACGATTTACGGTTCGAACTTCATCTAGGGTTCATTGAAATATCAACTGTCAATAGCGTATTTTACTAGCCATTAGTAGCATGAAGATAATTTGACGATTTAAAAATCGTAAATCATAGTTACTACTTACAACATTGATCGGATCACCGTTATTTGTGTGTTCATTATTTGTCGTCCTTACCTAGAACTTATTGATTCACACAAAGAATTTGCCAACACTTACATTAAAATTTCTTCTCTCAAAATCTATTTATCCGAATTTTTCTTAAGAAAACTACTGCAGTAATAACTTTGTTGTGTATAAAACATTTTCCATTTGCAGTTCATATATGGCGGATGTTAAATACCGAAGAAATTGAATAATAATGTATGCTGTATCCTACGGCTAAATAAATTTACACTTCTCCATCAAACGATACGTAATAGCGTAATTTGTACATCGAATTTTTTTTCTCAGCTCGGTTATTACAAAATGATTGCGCCATTGATGTAATGGCGCGTTATTCAAACACGTAAGACGACGCAATAAAGCCACTTAAAATTCACGATTTGTTTCTCTTATTACTTACATAAACCTTGAACTTGATATTTATATACGAACAGTGGAGTACTGTGACATGTGAGAAGAAATGACGTATTACATTAAGAAATATTGCGTTTATGTTATTTTATCCTGTATATTAGTAGTATATTGCTAAGGTAAAATATTATAAATGAGTTAAAAGCATGGTTATAAATAATTTTTCGTTAAAAGTATTTTTTATATTTATTATAAACATCAATTGAAGTATTACACTAAGGCCGTCACTTGAGGCCGGCTTTAAATTAATCGACTTATTATATTG
>DWHO01002437.1:0-13360 GCA_018247575.1 Eurytides lysithous rurik
TAACCGACTAATTGATTTTTTATTACTGTCCGTGTTTTACTGTCGCAATAATTAATCAACCGCCATTAAATTAAATAGCTGCTCAATATGTTTTTCAACTGATCATAATAACATCTCTAATATTTAAATAACAGCTCAAAAAATTAGTTCCCTTTTTTTAATATGTTATTATCATCAAAATAATTTTATACAAACTGGCATTTGTACGAAAATTATCCTCGTTATTTTTAAAATTGTTATTTCGATTGCTGATTCACCCAATTCGACAGATTTCAAGACGATTACTCTGTTCTAGCGTTGATATCTTATATATTTTCTGATCCACAACGTATACACTGAATAAACTGCAGAACAGCAAATATACTAACCCATTTTTTTAAGATCACGCCATGACGGAACGATCTGATCTAGCTTGTAACCTTTCAAAAAAAGAACAAATAGGACGCCAAAAGATTCCCACAAATCAAAAAATTCTCGAAACAAAAGCCGTCAAACAAGAAATAAACACCTCAGCCCATAAACATTACATTAGATTACGGTAATACTAACTTTCTTTTCGATATCCGCCGCAGTCTTTTTGGTGGTTTCCAAATTCTCTACCAAAGCAGTATCACCTAAAATGTTTTCGCCCGCTGAGGACAACCTGGACAATAAATCGTCTTCCAGCTCTTTTAATTGAATTTTAAATTCATTCTGTTGTTTGGTAAGCTCTGCTTTTAAGTCTTCGAGGTCAGGCCTTTCAGCTTTGACTACTTCAGCCAAAAGTTGATCTTCTAAGCCATCCCTTGTTACTGTAAAATTCACTAACGTGGTTTGTGCTTGCATTTCGGGCTTGTAATGCGGATTAGCAAGCTTAGTATGTAGTATCAATCTAAAATTTGAACTATATTCCACTTCCTTGTCGCCTATTTTTATGGCTCTGGAATACAAAAAATAATACAATTAACTAATTACAATTCAGAATATTTTATTAATTATATTAATTGAATTTGTCTGTAATTACGGTATTTTACGGTACGGATATTTTATATTAATTAGAAAATATTCATTTACCTTCCCTTTTTGATCAAGTTTCTACCTAGTAAAGGGTCTAAAACAGGATCTACAGTTTCGCCAATATTTTCTAAAAGTACTGTCTCACCCTTTATTATAGCTTTCTCTATGGTATCCAAGTAACCTTTTTGTCCAAGTCGTATGACACGTAACTTATCTCCGTACTTTTGTTTTATCCACTTAACTCCTTGCAGCTGTAAAATTGCTTTTGTATACTATCTGGTTTTGTCTATAATAATTATTTTATTTATTATTACTTTTTATGCAAATGTTGTATAGATGTCTAAGGAACGACATTTATATAATAATACTATAGGTATTACAAATATGAATCACCTGAGGATCGATCATGAGAGGCCACCGGTCAGAGTTTGAAAGAATTGTAGCGTTTTCAGTGCTCATACGATCTGATGGGAGGCCTTCATTTTGCCACATAGCTATGGTTGTATCATCCGTGAGCATGGTAAGGGGATCTAAGCCTTCTGTTATTGGTATCGGTGGCTAAAAAACAGTTAGTCATATATCGCATAATATGTACATATATTATATCTTTATTTTTATTTTTTTTGTAGAAATCTATTATGTAAACATAAAAATATTT
Source organism: Eurytides lysithous rurik (assembly GCA_018247575.1). Lineage (NCBI taxonomy): Eukaryota > Metazoa > Arthropoda > Insecta > Lepidoptera > Papilionidae > Eurytides > Eurytides lysithous. Next base: position 1,655 of record DWHO01002437.1, read on the forward strand.
TAATTTCAAATTCAGAAATATAGTACGTCCTATTTATGTAACTTACTTTAAGTTACATAAATACTGAAAACAAAACAAATTTATATGTTCGTACCTCTAATGTCTTCAAAAAAACTAGCCAATTTTTATGTAACAAGTCAAGCCTGTACTGCTTCGTAAAACATCCAACGTATGATATAAAAGCGCATACAAGGAGCACATCGCCTGGTAAAGTTGTACTTTGTTGCATGAAGCTAAAAATGTACACAATAAATTAGGTTTACTGACAAAATTTAAATAAAAAATGAAAATTGACTGTTTTTAGAAATACAAACTTCGAAACTGCCTCGGCCCAACGAACATTTTCACTAGCCAGTCCATTTACTAATCTGTTAGCAAGTTGAATAGTCCTGTTTGTAGCGTCAGCCTCTTGCTGACACTTGAGTTTCTCCAATGTTGCCTTTTCGAAGTCTGCCGTCAGAGTGGCCAATTGTTCTTCCAAAGACTAAAATCATCAAATAAATTTCGAAAAACGTATTGTAGAAATTAGATATTGAATATCCGAAACCAAGTAAAAGCACTAACCGCAACTTTAGACTTTATAGACTTCAATTTTTCAGTTGCTGCTGCCAGCTCAGCATTAGCTGCTGCTAAAGCCTTACGTTTAGGTTCTACGTCGCAAAATACTTCGTAAAATTTGATGATATTGATGACCCAGGCGCAAAGTCCAGCAGCGGCCGCTGATTTGGACCGTACAAATTCTATAATTAAAGATAATGAATTTTAAATTAATCGATTGATTGATTATGTACCACACAAAATAGTTTGCATTTTAAGCGGTCACTTACCAGGTTCAAATTCAGAATCCTTAAGATATGGCTGAATAGCTTTAATAACATCCGGATGTATGTTTTCCTTGTCATAGTGAACTAGCGACTCCAAAAACATATCTACTTTGGCCATCATCATCTAAAATACATGTTCGTAGATGCTGTTTTTAAAAGTTATCTTTAAAAGATATATAAAAGGTATCATACTTTACCTTAGCAGCTTTCCAGCTCCTGTCTTTTGGAATTTTCCCACCAGGTGCGAGTAACACCATAACAGCTGCTGTGACATTTGTTACTGCACCAGGAGGGGAACCAAACGATTTAAGCTCGGTAAGATTCGCTTTATTTAAAGTGTTTAATGCCTCTTGGGCAGCAACAAGCGCTGGTTCAGCTTTAATCAAATCTTCTTCGCAGTCTTTTTGCTTTTTCGAAACTTCTTCAGCTATAACCGCCACCTTTTCCTCTTCCTCGTCAGCTTAAAAAGTAAACATTTAATATTATTATAAATTACAGACGAAAAACAGCACTAGAGGATTGAACTAGAAATGATAAAATATATGTTACCAAGAGCTTTCTCGCTTTGAACTTTGGCAGTTTCAATCCCAACCATTTCTATTAATTTATCAGCAGCTTCATTCTTCTGTTGCAACTCAATTTCTTGTATAGCTAATTTTGCTTTCAACTCATCAACTTGACATGCTGTGCTCCGCAACTTCTCCAAACCATTCTCTAACCTTTATATACAAAACTTTATTAATTTACATGAATCTTAGGATTACTTAGGTACCGAACACACGAAATATTTCGAACTACCCTACCTGGAAATCTTTGCTTGAAGTTCATCTGTTTTCTGATTCACAAGTTTGGTGTACAAACTAATTTGTTCCAAATAACTCTTAGGTGTAGTGTAGTTGTATCTTCTTTCATTCGCTAAGTAAGCTTTGGAAATAGAGTTTACTGACGTGTGAACGTAAGCCATAAATCTGGATACGGAATCTCTTAACGAAATCTACAAATCGTACGTTTTATTAGCTTAATTTTATCTTTCAATAAATATTTAAACAGTTCTCAATGGGGTTAACTAACCGGTAACACATGAAGCCCTTCTAAAAATTTCATTGATACAGACACCAAAGCTTCTTGTGGCCATTCATGGAACCAGTTAATTGAAGTACAGTTGATCAAAGCAGGAAATTTTCTCGACCTTACTCTCAATGTGGAGCCGACAGGTGAGAAACATAAAACAACTTTTAACTGCTTTCTAACTCGATCTATAAAGAACTTCCAACAAACCTCACGAGTATCGGGTAAACCTGCTCCTTTAACCTACAAACACATCATAACATCCAAAATAATTTTAATGAAAAATACAGCAAGAAATCTTTAACGTTAAAACCAGATCTAATAACCAGATCAACAAGCTTATAACATATAAGAATTACCTCATTTCTCACCCCACCGATAATGTTTTCTATTTCGTCATCTGGGAATAAGTCAGCAACTTCTCCTGACGCCAATAAATCATTTATTAAAACCAAGAACTGCTCGTTGGCCACTTGGGCGTCAGTCATTAGAAACATAATTCCAACATTCTTCAGTCCTGTTTTTATATACAAGCCCGACAGTTCATGCTACAAGTACACATCAAACATTATACATTTATATTAAGTTTAATCAATTGATATTAATATATATTAAAATCTATCATATAATTTTTTTATCAGTCAAATGGAATGAATTTATACCAACAGTGTTGTAAAATAAATTAAATTAAATGAATACTATTTCCGAAAGAAACATCACTTTAAAGTAATAACTGAAACACCTTAAGGTCTGAAACTCCATATCCTTTTTTTAATTGTATTTGTAGAACTTCCAAGCTCGATATAAAAGCAGCTAGGCGGGAAAGTGATTGTTTCCCAGACCCTCCAACACCGACCAATAATGCGCTGCCCCGCGGGCTTTCAAGAATCCGGCTTATTCTGAAAAACCGAAACCGAATTTCTTTACATGTGTCTTCAATATAAAATAAATGTAATTGATAAGGCTTTAATATCTAAAATTTAAAGAGACTAATACAAATACCTGCATATATGCATCATAGCGTCTTCGAACAATACAAGATTCATGGCAGCTATAAGATCGTTGTAACTGGCCATTGCTTCGGTTAACAATTTATTCAACTGGTCCCATGAGGCAATCGGCATATATTTGGGCTCACCAATACCACCAGCGAAGTGACAGTAGATATTGGGACGTTCGAAAACCACACCTTCATCAATGTCCTAGTTAAGAAATTATCACAAATATATTTAAATTAAAAAACTGCATTACTTAAATTTGATACAATAACAAAAATATCCAAAGTACATTTTTTCATCATAGGTACGAAATACACAAAGACTTATTCAATCAAAATTGTATAAATAAATCATAATGCTTCACCACTTATCACTTATCACAATTCATATGTAATAAATATTCACTTACCTCAAAGTTTTTCTTACATATATCAACTTGCATTTTCAAAAAGGCATCAATATCTTTGTCCTCAGTGAGTTTATCACCGTAGACCCTGTGTGTTTCATGTAACCATAACCGAATCAAATCTGAAGGATTTACCAGACACTCATTTGTACTAAACAGAAATCCCTAAAAAATAAAGTACACTATTCAATTTTTTTCTTCTTCATGGCATTCTAATTGAATACTACAAATGTACCTGAAAGTGTATACCTGAAATATGTTTGATAAATCTCTTAGATTAAAAATGTAGTGAAACTTAATCGCAGTCGGTAGAAACACTTGTGACACTTTATTATGCAGTGCTATTGCTGCAGTGACTACGTTAGCTGAAAATAAGATGTAAACAAGATATAAGTTTTAATAAACTTTTGTTCTCATGATGAGCACAACAATTCAAAAAACACTATATAACACAAAATGCATTTACTTAAGATATTCAATACATAGTGGCGGTACTACCATACAAGCCCAAAAGCCCGGCTTGCCCTGCAGAGCTCAAATTTATAAATAAATTATTCGGGAATTATACAAGCCGGGCTTTTGGGTTTGTATGGTAGTAGCCCCGCTGTCAATACATATTATGCTACTTACGTGATAACTTAACGACTTGACCACTTATTCTCAATTCAGGATTTATTAAATGCTGATATAAAATAGAGTGATAAATATTATTCAAGGCTTCTGTATTAGGAAAACTGATGGCAAACACGCAGAAATGTCTTTGCAATCTTGGGTTAATTGTAAAACTACCTGATGTTGGGTTCATGCAAGACACATATTGGGTGTTATGAATATCCTTGAGGGTTAACTTCGTCCTGTCATACCAATGATTGTAATCTAAATGCTGTCTGATGATAGTATGTGGTTGTACTGTTCCATAAGTGTCAACTTCAGGCATATTCATATCGTCTATAAAATATATCAGAGTCTTATTCCCGGGAGGCCCAAAGTTTCGACCGGCTTTTTTCTCAAGAGGTTTCTCTAACACCTTTTGTAACATCTCTGATGTAGTGTAGAAATTAAATGGGACGGATTGAATTGCGTACGCTTCAGAAAGACTGTAAATTAAATATAAATTTTACCATCATCAAGTTTTTGTAATAAAGTAAAGTATTAAATTACATATGCACATTTTACCTTTGTAACTTCTCATTGACCAAAACAGTTTTTCCACATCCTGCACCTCCAACTAACATAACCGGGTGTCTATTTTTCATCAGCAAATCCAAAAAATACCTAATTCTTATAGTTTCAGCCGTAGGGACCAACACCGCCTAAAATATAAAAAAAAAATATTAAAAATACATATATACAAGCTTGCGATTGGTTTTATTGAAATATATGTATAGATCACCTGCAATGGAATATCTGAATCCAATTCAAACTTTGTAATTTTTTCAGTCCAAGGTGTAAATTGTTTTGTTTCAGAATCAATATAATAATCAAATACGGTGCCGCCTGGTGGGAATTTTATGGTTTTAAACTCATTGACCCACCATTTTGTAAATTCTAAAAAACATCATATTTTTACATAAATACTACAATATTTGAAAAAATAATAATTTTGACCAACTCACCAATTCTATAATCAACATTAGTATCTTGGAACATAGCAGAACCGAAAGCCCACACACAAGCAAATACGAAGAAGACGTCATGCCATTCCTTTGGACAATCAGCCGGTGTATTTTCAGGAACAAGTAAACAGTTAAGAAGATGACACAGCATTTGAACATGTGCCATATCCGCTATGGGAGTTATTTTCTTAAAACGAGTTCTAACCGTTTCTAAACATGGAGGAATGTATTTATCAAAAAGGATAACCAAATTTGATTTCTCTGCTGGTATTGTTCTTGTTTCAATCCAGCTTGTTACATACCTGCAAATTGTAAATATTTGTCTAAACCCGAATATTATTTTTAAACATAAAAATTTGACCTTATAATTCGAGTCAATACTTACGGATTCCACCCTAAGTCCTGAGGATTAATATACAAAATCCCTGCCCTTGAAACCGTAGCAGGCGTTGCTGTGCGAAGATTGGAAATTTCAAACATAAGTCTCATTGAAGGTGTTAAGGCAATTCTTTCGTTACTTGCTAAAGTTAATATTTTGTTATCATCCATAACCGTATTTAAAGATTCTATCCACATAGGATCAATGTCCCCATCTAAAACAATCCATTTTGGATTTTCACCGACGATATTAGCTTGATCTCTCATAATTACAGAGAACAGTCCATCTTTCCACTCCCTTGTTGCTGGATTTATGATACCAAACAATTCATCGTTAGTGACAGCTTTAGGATTTAAATCATTGTAAATGGGTTTCTTTTTTAAATTTTGATAGGTTTTAAAAAGAGTTTTCCAAACTTGCGTCTTTCCAGTACCTGCGTTGCCAACAATAAAAACAGAATGCCGTACTTCTAACAACTCTTCTAATTGTACAACTTTGAGTATGAAATTATCTTCTGGCTGTAACATCAGGTCCATTGCGGCTTGTTTAACTGTTCTCTCAAATTCTAAATCACGTTTTCGTGGTACTTCAAGAGCAGGAAATAAATCTCCTATCAACCCCATAAAGACAGGCATGTCATCGGTTACAATTTTTGGTATATTGAAATCACGAAGGGTCCTCATTAGTACTTCCTCCTCTGGTCTTCCCGGATCACCTCTCTAATTTAAAAAAATATAAATATATTTTAAACGTTTATAAAAGTCTTGTTTGTATTTTATATAAATATTTTACCTTTAAAGATCCCGCAACCACCAATACAGATTTTATAGCTCGCAACCCCCAATCGTAGTGATCTTGTTTAGATAACAATTCCTTGCATAAAGTATATAGAGTTATAAATTTTCTAGCCAGTATTTTTGCATCTTGGAAACCTTCGGCTACCAACATGATTTCACAGATCAGTTCAAAATCTGGCACAACCATTGCGCACGGTCTAAAAAGTGCTTTTAAATTTTCAGGTAATTCTGTTCTGCCAGCGTAGCCAGGATTCATAGTAATAAATATACCTACAGTTGGTACTAATACGATCGGCTCACCCATAAAATTAAAGTTTTTCTTTTTATCTCTGAAATTAAATGTTAGAAGATAAGTATTTGGGTACAACTATTACGCAAATAACCGAAGAACATTACGTACCTAATAGCATCTTGCACGGATTTAACCTGAACAGCTACTACGGACAACACCTCCACAGAAATTCTATTAAATTCGTCAAAACATCCCCATGCGCCAGTTTGTGCTAGACCTTTATAAATATTACCGCACGACTAAAATTTAAATAAAAAATTAAATCAAAATGATGACCTAAATTACTATTTCTTATTATTAGTATATTAATAAATTCTAATAAAATTACCTGATAGTCCATCTGCTCTGAACAATTAAATACATAAACCATTATACCCAGTGCTCTACCAAGATCCTTCGTGGTTTCAGTTTTTCCTGTACCAGCAGGCCCTGCCGGGCCTCCACCCATGATTAAATGTAATGACTAGAAGGATAATGGATACAAACGTTACTTCATACTTCTTTTAAATTTAAAGACTTACAATAATATTTGTTTCAAACTACGATAATCTGACAAAAACATACCTGAGTTAATGTTATGTAACAACGATCTGTCAGTGGTGTTATTACCAATCTAGGAGTGTTTCCTAAATATTCGTAACTATACATAAACTGTGCATCGCAAATATTAGCGAAACAATGAGATTCTGCTTCGTCCCATCTGGAATAAAATATATACATAGAACTGTAATTATTATCATCACTTTTAATTGAGTATTATTATGTTTTATGAATTATTGAATAAAACCTGTGTCTAAGTTGCGACTGCCATTGAAATGCTGATCCCGCTTCCACCTTTCCTTGAATAAGTTTACTGACTACATCTCTGGAATGTACGTCTATAGTGCAAATCGTCATAATTTTCTGACGATCTAACTTGCTAAGTTCCCCAATAAGTAACGTAATAAGGGTACTCAGTTGAGCGAGCTGCTTCTTGTAATAATCTTTAAGTGCATTATCGTATCCTTCTTCCAATCTCGCAAAAGCTATATTTACTTCCGTCGTCCACCAAATTTGTGAACAGCATAAAGATACTTGAGCCATGTAATCGAACAACCATTGTTCACGAGGTTTTTCCTCATAAGTGACAATTGCTTCTCCGAAGTAATGGCGGATTGTTGATCTCATTATAGCTTGTAGTCGATTCAACCAAATTTCCACCTAAAAAAAATGTTAAAGATATTAATACAACATATTGTTGTTCAATTTTTGATTTAATTTCTATACGCTTACTTACCGGCCCGGTGCAGTCACAGGACCCATGGAAAGGGACATATTCACCATCTTTAGCAATCATGCCTGCTGCTACTTTCTCCCCTGGATTCTCGCTTTCAATAAATTTAAGCTTTGCGATTGAATCGAAAAGCTTCGTTAAATGTCTAGAAGATTATAAAATAGAAAATGTTATGTATAATAAAACTATTGACACGCTTGTTATGTTTTATATTTTTACCTAATAACTAATTCAGCTTGATTTCCATTTGACAAAATATCCAGCAAGTCCGCAGAGGATACAAAATAAAATCTGGGGAAAGCCAATCTCTTAGTTTCCAAGTATTCAGCTAGAGCTTTTTCGCAAATAATCAAATCCTTTTGTAAGCCATCTAATTTCTCAACTAGGCCTTTTTTATTGGTAGCTTTCACAACGTTCGGAGTTTTTGCCATATCTTTTGAAAGTATCTAAAGTAAAATAAACACATACAAATCATAATGTTAACGATAAATTATTTTCCTTACGTTAGATAAAGATAATAATAATTATAACTAATAGATAGATAAAAGATCTTCAACATACCTTAAATTCAGAATCAATTCTATCAAATCTAGTAGAATCTTCTGGTAGCTGCTTTCTTATGTCTTCAGAGCTCATAAATATACTTTCTAAGTGCGACCAAGTCCTTTGTACTTCAAACCATACTGTGATGACTTGGTCAGCGATTGATAGCTTTTGTTGCCAAGTCGATACCTCTTCCAAAAAGTGAGCAATGAATTTTGATGTGATCAGATTTTGAAGTTGAACCTGAAATATTTATATTTAAAAAACAAAATCTTGATATATTTATAAACATTTGTGCATATACAGGCTACTGACTTGATTTTCTTCTAACGTTTCAATTAGTTCTTCACTGGCTCTTAACAAGATGCAATTTGTCCGGGTGTGAAGTTCCTGCTCAAACTCCATTCCGCTCCATGTTGTATTAAGATCTTTCAATATTTTCTCCATTGACATTTCTTTAACGGCTTTATCAACTATATTTTTAACTTCTTCCTCGCATTCATGCAAATTTAATGCCAATAAATCTGCTAGAGTCGTGTTTTCGTCCATAACAATTCGAACCTGACATGAAAACAAAGTTTTAATAAAGTGGGAAGAAAAGATACATTTCAAAAGATAATTTTTAATTTATTAAAATAATCAAACCTCAGTTGTGTTATTTACATAAATTGCATCTACCAAAAAAATATCATGCAAGTAAAATTGCTGAACAGTGTTTTAGAATTCCTTTATTATTTATTTACAAGTCACATTAAAGTTATTTTTCATTTAGCGTCGATATGCTTACCGTAAGTTCAGGTGGTAATGCTGCTAAGCTCTGTGAAATATAAACGTATTTACATTCCCAAACGTAATAAAAGACCATACGACCGTAATGTTATCAAAAATAATAGAGAATCAAAAATTAAAACACCAAATCTATTTACAGCTATTATGTAACATGTTTGAATTATTTAATTATACATATAATTAAATCGTATAAGTATTATAATTAGAATAACAATGACCACACAACAAACACATGCCACCATATCAAAATGTAATCAGTGCAAATCATGCTTAGAAATAAATTATAATATCACATCATTCCGACCGAGTTTGTTCGTGTTTTATTTACAAAAAAAATTATAGGGTATTTACAATTTTATGTACATTTAAATCGAATACTACGTCCATACCTTAGTTGTTCTCATTAGTTGATCCCAATGTCTTTCCCGGATTGCAGGGTTTTGAAGTTCAGCGACCGCACGAAGCGACGTAAGCATGTTTTTCACGGTAGCTTCTAAATTTATGTACGTGTCCCAACTAAGCACAAAACAAAAATTTTAAAAGTCAATTAGTTATACTTTAAGAGATCAGTAAATGTATGTTTACTTAGTACTGACCCCCTCATTTCTTTATCTAATAATCTTATTTCCTTTGCGAACTTTTTACACTCAATATCCATATTCTCGACGTCAATCTTTCGCCACGGCGTCGTTTTCCAATCTTCAATACTAGTACGCACGATGTAAACGTAATCCCAAAGTTGCTAAAGAATAAAACTAAGCTATTGAATTTTGTGGCATTAAATAATTGCATTAATAATGTCGGAACGTAACAATAAACGAAAATAACAAAATAAGATTAATTTTAACAACGTATACTGATCTTGTAAAGAAACATACAGTTTAAATAATAATAATAAAATATAAAATGATTTATTTTCTCACCACAAACACAAGAGTACAAAAATTAAATAACAGAGATTAGGATAATCTATAGTTTGTGGAATCTGGTGCTTATACTAGGTACAAAGACCTGTGTTACAAGACACCAGGCCCCAGTCTCTTAGATTATGTATTTTATATTATATCAGATTGTTATACAATATGAGTATATAAAATTAGTGTAGTGAGAAATACTAATAACAATTGAATATATATATATAAAAGGAGCAGAGTATAAATAATACAAAATTACAAAATATTGATGTATTATGCGCATGCGCGAACGTTGAGAAATGTATAAAAATGTATGGAATACAGAGTCAAAGAATGCGATCAACATTAAATTGCATCAAAAGTGGAGCAGTTAGCTAATTATTACTAGTAAGTTTTTTGTTTTATTGTAGTCTAATGTTAGGAGCCATTCTTTTACAATTGTTTTTAATTTATGTAGGCACATAGAATTAATGTGAAGTTTGCGATGGAGCTTATTATATAAGTAGGGATCTAGAAAACAAAAGTATTTACGTGTAAAAATGTGTTTATATTTGAGAGTGTTCTTGAATATAAACAGCTCTGTTACTACCTTGAGCTACAAGGTAGTAACAGAGGTTAGTTCGGTGTTATAATTCGAAGGTCATTGATTACGCTGACATCGCCATCCAAATCGGCACGTAGTGTCCACCGGTCACTGCTATGGGATGGCATAACAGGCGATCAAGTTACTACCCCAGATAGACGTAAGAGTTCCAACATCTAGGTGTCTTTGAACCGTATAAACGTCCGCTGTTTTCGCCACATGTGTAGGTTTCACTATACTGTCGGCTATTCTACCGTACAAGCAATAGGAAGTGCTTGACTCTGCGCAGCGTTTGTCACCTGTAGATATAAACTGTATGGCCTCTATGACTAGTTTTTACTTCACAGTAGTTTGTCACCTGGATATATAAGATGTATGACCTCTAAGACCAGTTATTACTACGCAGTAAAGCATGTACATCGATTAGTGATTTTAAGCATCACTTTATTCATACTACTTTGATTAATCGATAATCACATTGACATTTTGTAACATTTTCTTAGTGTCCAATCTCTGTTTTCAACGAAAACCGCTAACGCTGCGTTGTACCCTGTAACTTTGTAAATCCCTTCACGATTATTGGTAAAGTTCAACTTTGACTTGTTGAAAACTGTTTAATCCTCATTAAACCAACTTGCGTTCGAGGTTAAGATAAACCGATGTTGAATATTTACGTAACATTAAAAACGCTAACGGAGTTTGAACAAAGCTTTTTAAATACGTCCCCGTTGGAATCCGTGCGGTCTTGCCGACGACGCACGACGGAGAGGCCGCAAGAGGATAGCCTAACAGCTGCGTTATTTTAAATTCAACGTGCACATTCGGGGATTACGTTCGCAATTCCATTCCAACCCTTGAAAGGATTCCTGTTGTAAAACAAAGGCTTTTGATAAAAAAGGGACCGTTTGGGGAGGAATTAAGTGACGTATAATGCTTTACAAAATATCGGGCCGGATGTTTTAATCTCAAGCTGCATGTTGCTCAATGATGTATGTTGTTTTTTGATTTTCACTTTTCATAAATCCAATAAAATATATTTTAATTTCTAAGTTCTAATAACGTATAAAAGTAAGTGTTATATTTAATAACATTTTTTTGCGTATTGTTTTCAAAAGACGCTGCCCCTATTGTAGGATTGAAATAACTTGAGCTTTAAGGGCGTTTGTATTTGTAGTTAGTACAAATATTTGCTCCGTGTGGGATTCGAACCCACGACCTGCGACG
>DWHO01002438.1:0-13356 GCA_018247575.1 Eurytides lysithous rurik
TTTCGCGCGGGCGGCCGCAGTCCCGCGGGGGAACGGGCGGCGGCGGGGCGGGAACAAGAGTGAGAAAAGGAATACGGGGCGGGCGGGGTTGGGCCACTGGCCACCTCACTCACCGGACGAAATACGGAAGCAAAAACACTTCCCATTCAGCAGCGGGAACAGCTGCGTGGCTCTACCACCGTAAAAGAGAAAAAAGAGTCCGCTGGCCAGTCTAAAGGAGGCCGAGTGTGTGGGTGTGCTATATGCTTCAGCTCGTCTTGTCCGAAGAGGGAGAAAAGGGTTGTCGCAGAGTTCCTTGAAGGGCTGCAAAGATATGATAGATTTGTACATACCGCAATTTTATTATATATTTTTAAAATGAAAAAAAAGTTTATTAGTTTACTAGTTAGGAACAACATTTTTCTCATTTTAAAACCTAATATATTAATCTAAGTAATAATTATAATTGGAGATTTAGTAACAATCGATGACAAAGCTCAAAATTGGCCACTATTGGATAAAAATGTTGAAATTATACAATTATAAAAAGTGTAAGTACATATTGAACATTCAAACGATCGTTTTTGATTGGTCAACGCGACCAAGATTTTGACTTTATGTTGCTTTAATATCAGCAAAAATTTCTAATTGTAGCAACAAAAATGATATAATAATTTTTCCTTTAAAGTTAATTTCATTTCATGCTCTGTACGAGCACTGCCCTAGGGGATGCAGAATTGTTGAAATTTTTACTTATGGGCTGACTACTCTCTGTTATTATTAGCAATAACAATAACAAATAAGATGAGGGGAGATTTGGTAGCTTATATGGGCTTAACGGCTTTTTAGCTGATAAATATCGATCTTTAAAGCATTTCCTCCAATTCTTATCAGGATAAACGGATAACGCCTGTAAACAAATCGGAAGGGTACTTTTAGGGCGATGATTTAAGTCCAATTTATTTTTTCCCCTTTTGAACCCAGCTATCTGAAGACATTACTCTAGGAAATGTACAGATAAAAGTGAACAACTTACACATGTAACTGTTTTTTTTTTTAATTTCATAAAGATTATTGCAACCAATAATACATATAAAAATAATAATAATTACTCGACTCTTACAGCAGGTGGTAGCGGTGGGAAACCGGGTTTTGATTTTCCGGTAACGATCTGAAATGTTGGCCACGAACAAAATAGTTCAACATTTTTGAATGGAGGAAGCAATGCGGCCCAATAGTGCTCAAGTATTAAAAGTATACAATCATATTGCCTTAATATATATATACATACATATATGCAAATAAGATGACAATATACATATATAGATGTGTATACAAGAGACATATATACAATAAAATGCTCTTAGTATTCGAAGTTTATGAGCTCCTTGACCTACGTAGAGTGTACTGAGCCTTACAGGGGCCTAGCATCACTCAGCAGGTGTAATCGATTTCGAGTATAGTGACCAGCTAATACAACGTCTTGACCTTGTCCTATCCGAAATATAAAAAATTGTAATTTTGGTACATTGATGATATTTCACTTTTAATTTTTATTTATAAGATACTTTTCAGTGTTATGTATATACATAATATAGCAGTAAATCTAATCAAAAAATTAGTCATTGTTGTCATCCTAGTCCCCGTAGGATACATATAGTTACAATTGCCCCTGCGTCCTCATTATTGTATTGAGAACTAAGCAATACTTCAGTTAAAACAATAAGATTCAATACGAATTGACCTTTCTCATTCTTTATTTGTTTGAAGTTCTTCTCAGCCGTGATTATATCAAAATAATGTAATATGAATTAAAATTGTAAATCAAACTATGATTTACAATTTCGATCGTTCAAAAGAACTATAAACAAAGATAAAGGTCAATTCGGAAACATATAATGGCTTTGAATTTGTTATTTAAATTTATTAAACTCAACTATTTATTTTTATTAAACTCTATGGTGGGCCGCGTTCACCGGTTTCACTCATTAATAAACAGTTGTTGTACTAGCACTTTCAATTCTGTCTTTCTTATTATAACGATAAAATGTGGTAACAGTCATCAGGCATTTACATCTTCACAACTCCCTAGTATATTTTCATACGTGAATCGGGCTGATTTTCCAAACGAAACACAAACAAATGATTCATTAAAATACAAGTGCTTTGAACAGTTAGTTATATACAAATGATTAAAACGATTAGCCCTCAAGACCATCGGTTTAGTTTTTTAGCTACCGGTTCACAAACTTTTTAGCCATATTCTCGACAGGATTGATTTGCTTTGGTAGCATAGGAAAGAACTTGTTTTCTAAGTCCATTTGTCGAACTGACTATAGTACAAAGTGCTCAGAGATTGATAGTTGTATCTTCAAAGTGCAAAACCAAGAACTAAAGTATACATAGTTCATATTCTGAGGTCTCTACAGAATGCTCAGTAACAAATCTAGACCACAAAAAAGGCACGGCTCTACTATTAAATAAGCGATTCCTTTCTTGTCACTCACTGTATTGAAATAGTAAAAGGAGTTGATAGCATGAACACTAGTGTTCCCAATGTTGATAAGAATTATATTTCCATCTTCTAACGATTTTTAGTTCACTTTAAGTCCTGTGAAAATTATTCGATATTAGGTCTAAATAATATAAACATACGACGAACTTACACACATAAAACGTGAACAATCGGATTTTCTAACCCGAATCAGCTCTGAATATCGGATTATTAAAAATTTCGGATAATACTGACTGATATCATATTAGTATAATTAGAAGTGGAAATAATGGACACATTCGATCACAACATCCTTCGCTCAGTTTTGCAACTTAAGTTTTAGATTGATTTTATTCCTATCTTTGCGAACGCTAACATTCAGTCTATGGAGGTCAGGAGTCTTTTATCATTAATAATTTCAACAATTGCTCGCTTTAAATCAATTTTGGGATATCACATCTATTATTAAATTTTTTTCAGTCTAAGACATCATATGATCATAACTGATTCCAAAAAGGAAAAGGTTTTAAGATTTAATTTCTATGTGTAAAGCGATATCTTTGCCAATTGTTTTGTTGTCGGGTTTGAATCATTATTATTTTATATTGTAAAAGATTCATTTCAAGGTCACCCCATATTGAACTTAGATGGTTGTGACGGTTTAGAAATAGTTTTAACGATGAAGTAATTGGTAAATAAATAAAAAAATATTCTTTCAACCTTGAATGTACAAAAAGATTTTTAAAAGTTGTCACTAATAATTATAAAATGATACTTACGATTAATAAAATTACATCCGTTTTTAATTATCGAAATTATCGGTTATCTCTAAGATTTAAATCGATTGCGATGTCTTAATTGCGGCTTTTAATCCAAGTAACGTTACTTTTACGTATTTTATTATGAGCTCATTTAAGAGGTTACACAAAAAAGAAAATGTACTTGTGTGATTCTTTTGCATAATTCACATTGGAAGTTATCATTTTTATATATTTAGTTTATCTAAACCTATAGATATTACTATTATTATTAGGTATCTAAAGATATTACTACAGATATTCTATATCTATACTATCATTATTAGGTAGTCAGCTACTTATTTAGCCATACTTATTTAATTATCTCGGGCGAAGTCTGATAAAGATAAAGCTAATATGAAGTCAAAAAGTAATAGAGAAGAAATTCGAACAGATATGCCAATTTGCATCACTCTTAGTACTAGGGGTTTGTCATGTGAGATTATCGATGAGTAATAAGATGTGTTCTTTATTATATCAACTATCATCTCAAGCCATCAACAGCGATGGGGCAGTTATAAGATAACGTTATTGGCAACAGTCTGAGCGCACTAATGTGTCAAGAGCAGCAAAAGAGGATAGATTAATAAAAAGTAAAACGATAAGAGAAATGTACGTCGGTTGTTTCGTAAGCATAGTCTTGTGTTATACGCATATATCCCTATGGTAGCATCATTGTAGTAGAGTAGAGTAGATCGTAACACGACGTGCTACGGCTTCTATTATCAACTCGGTAGCACGTGATGACTCTCAGACTCGAGACAACTGAATGGAACAATTAATAGATTTCGTTTAATGTTATGCACGTCATACTTCCTGGGGAAATTGTTAATGTTTTTGTGGACGTACATAATATATTTATACACGTATTGAGGAGCGACAGTCAACTTGTCAATATTCTTAAATTTTTCTTTTAACGACACTCTTGCAATAAGGCCATAGATAGAACGAATTGCTCTCTTCTGCAATACGAAAATTGTGTTTATGGCAGCATGACCATTGCATTAGTCCACAGTCCACACTATGCAAGCTGTTTCTCTGCTCTCTGCTCCGCGATACTTCACCAAGCTAAGCTAAACAAATTTTCATCTACGATTGGACCGCTAGAGGCATATATGCTATGCATTAGTAGCTCGTGCGCTAAGCCGTACTAGTTGTTAGTTTGGACGTTTCCTTAGGAGAACGAGAGGTATTGGTGAACGGGTCTTGGAACATAACTGATGGTTCGATGGATGGACAAGATCTAACGGCATGCTACCCATTTTGCACCGACGGGCATTGTAGCCAGGCTGACTGCGCATATACTACAGCATGATGCGTTGCTTGCTTCAGTCAATCAATCAAAAAGTAGTCAATCGACCACCACCAAAATTTTCCTCGATTTATCTAGGCTTCCATAACCCACGGGTCGTTCGATGCCTGAGGTTAGGCAAAGTATGTAGCGGTGCGCTGCTACTTGTGAAAAGGATTTTTTGAGGCTTTTCCTTCTTCAAGGGATAAATAAAGACAAGTCTTTATTTCTGATCAAAACTCGAAACTTGACGACGGCATTGTTATTTGTTATATTGTTTCAAGTTTATCTCACTACTGTACCTTATTACGACGTCAAATGGCTGCCTTTAATGGTTAGCAACATGCTCTTATTCTTCATTATCTCCTGTAATTAATTTTATTTTATATTGCACTTCGAGCCGGAATACGTCAGTGTTTACACGTCACTGTTTGGCGGTAGAATACCTACCAATCTTCTTCAAAAGATTGCTACAACTTAAAAAAAAACATCCACCAGAATCTCGAAACCAGCCAGGCGCTTTTGAGCACCCTAAAATTGTCCTAAATATAATTAAAGGTAGTGTATTTCTCCTATGAATACTAGAAATAAAAATAAGTTTGTAACACCTCGATTTCGTCTTCCGAAAAAATCCTTCATGGGCATTGGCATACACACATTTAATAAAATTCCACAAAATATCATAGATCTACCACTTGGCTTTTTTAAAACCAAAATTAAGAATATTTTGTTGCTCAAAGCTTATTAAACTGTTCAGGAGTTTCTGGTAGATCTAAATGCGTGGAACGGTGGTAGAGCCACGCAGCTGCCCCCGCTGCTGAATGGGCCGGTTCGAACCGGATTAGTACCACGACGTGAAGTGGAAGTGTTTTTGCTTCTGCATTTCATCCGGTGACTGAAGTGGCCGGTGGCCCATTCCTTCCCTCTCCTCATTCCTTCTCTCACTCTTGTTCCCACTCCTCCTCCCGTTCCTCATCGATCATCCTCCCTCCCTCTCTTAAAATTTACCTCCTTAAAGACTGGCAACGCATTTGCTAGTTTAGTAATGTTGCAAATGTCCATGGGCGACGGTAATCGCTTACACGAACAAAATGTAAAAATGACGATTCAAAAGTGCTTATAAAGGCCTATTTGAATAAACATGATTTGATTTGATATGCAGTTAGGACAAATTTGAACGTGTTTGTGTGAAAATAGTACTGTGTCATTTATTGTTAGTGAGGAGTCCTCCATTTATTATAATTTGATTTTCTATTATTAAGAAATTTAAAGAATAAAAAACACTGCAAATAGTTTTGAAATGCGTCAGTCATTATTTGATAACGCGCATCTGGAGCATATCAGCAATCATTTCACTGTCGTTAGTGTGGTTTTAAAAGATTGCACTAATCAAACACGTAATCAATTGATTATGTTTACATTTTATCTGTTAGAAGTTCAGTATAAATTGCTGGTCTTGTGAAATATAGACAATCTATTTCAGAAAGCAGGTAAGTTCTCGGCGTGTTAAGTTTTTATTCTTTTTTTATAAGTAGTAATTTTTATGTCAAGAAGTTGTCTTAGAATTCCAACAAATTACTATAGCTATGTTTTGTTTAACCAGACACGAAAAATGAAGACTATCGCAATTGCCCTCGTGACGATGCTGGCTGGCGTTATTGCCACGCCTCAAGACCTCCAAAATGCTAGTAAGTAAAACATATTATCCATCCATGCGTAAAATATTAGTATTAATTGTTTTAATTCAGTATATACTTTTTTATAATTTTACTATTTAAAAGAAAACCTACCAAACATAAATATATCTGGAATAGATAGTTCTCAAATTTGACTGAGAATTTCATTGATGATATATTTTTGCAAGTAATTCTTTCTACAATCTTTGATGATGATTAAGTACATTATTTTGTTTAGAAATCTGGATCTCTTTAGACCGCTCATGATTACGGGACAAGCTGTTTATTAGACGTTTTTGAATTTTTTATTGTACATTTTAGACAAAATCGAGATACCAATTTAAAAATAAAGGTCTGTATCTTAAGGCATTGATAATTGTTTTTTGTAGATTTAAAAAACCAAAAGTCCATTGATGATATTATTACTGGCATTGTCGAAAGTGTCATCGAGCAAATTAAAGAGTTCGACCCATACTTAGTTCAATCGGTCGAAGGCGAATACAATTTCCCCTTAGTAGATGGGTAAGTACTAAGTTAAAGAAATATATATTAGTTGTAATGAATAAATAGTGAGATATTAAGATTTTAAACTTGTAGTAGAAAGAAAATACAACAGCATAGAAAATAATATGTTTTAAATATTGAATTTTAATGTTTTAAAATTAATATTTAGATTTATTTCGAATAATTTCTATATTTTGGTTAAGAAAATAGTAATAAAATGGGGTGTTGTAAAATATAACTTATATTTGACAATACCCCATTTTATTACTATTTTCTTGATAACCTAGTTGGTTTAATACTTTATAAAAATCGCACGAGACTGTAAAATATTTAATTTATTTCACAGCATCTTCAGCGCCCACGCTTATGTCGAAAACTTCATGGGCTCAGGCTTCAGTAACATTAATATCAACGATATAAGCTTTGTTGACAATTCTCTTAATTTTGACTTGGATCTGCCACTACTGGAAGCTGCCGTTGGTAAGATATTACTCTACATGCTATGGTCTAAAATATTTTTTTAAACGAATTTAACAGTCTACGTCCATGTGTTCTAATGTATTTCTTTCATATTTTTTGGCCAAAACTGTTTACACAGAGGTTATATATAATTATATTTGTGTACTTACATACAATTACATATATAAATTTATTTATATATAGATCCAATTATATGGTTATAAGCAGTTCGTTGAATTCATTGCTTCCAAAATAAAAATTGCCTTTCAAAAATGTAGGCGTAGATTTAAAACGAGAACTGAGAACGATAGGACAAAGTGAATGACGATTGTTCATAGGGAATTTGAAAAATGGAATTGTCGTTACACGGCAAAGATATTCGATTAAACATCGAAAGGGGAAGACCCTTTAATGTGATGACAGTATTACGAAAATGGCTGTTAGGCTAACTTTGTTTACAATTTTCCGCAATTAACTAATTCAAGGGTAATGAGAAAGTAATAATGATAACTATATATCTTTTTTAAGATGTTGCTGCCTTCGATATATGGATCTTTAACCGTAACCTGAATGGTGAACTAAGCGGAAGGTTTGTATAATTTATTTCATATGTGTTTTAAACACTTTTTTATAATAAAAAAAATGAATTCTTGACCGAATGTTGGTCAAGGCCGTAAATGTTAAAGCTCTCCAACTGTAATGGCACCGTTGTGTTCCTACTTATTCTACCATTATTTTTAACACTACTTTATTATTGTCAATTTGGTATCATTGTGTAGTTATTGTAACATGTTAATACGTTATTGTAACATGTTAATAAATCATGAGCCCGCTTACCATCGGGCTCATGACTTATTCGTTCCTTCGTTTAATAAAAAAAAATATCTGCGCGAAGAAGTTGTGAGTATATATGTCTACTAAGAAGAGTAATAAATACCCGATACCACCCGAGAGATGTTATCGATGATTATAACAGATAAATTGATTATACTTTTATATCTCGTACTATTAATTTTATATTTTGATATCATTCCTTCGTATATCTGTCTGCAAATTTTGACTATATATGGATGTTTGCTTTAATTGATCTTTTTAATTTATATCATTCATGCTGTCCCCGTCCGAAATGTCTCTTTATAAATTTCCCAATAAGCATCCTGTCATTGTTATAAATACGCAAATAAATTAATTTGTCTTACAAAATTAGACTATTTAAAGATATCATAAATAAAAAAAATAATCATGTAATTGGCACTTGTCCTATATTTGATAATGAAAACAATTATTGTTTGGTTACAGACTGGCTATCAAGGGCCTACGTTTAGCTGGTCAGGTCAAGTTAGGCCTTACTTACTTGATCGATGACCTCACACTCGCATTTAGCCTCGGCGGCATTGAGGTAATGTTTGGTTTAAAGTTATGCTTATAATTGTCCCTTAATTCTAACAAAACTTTATTTAGGTTTTATCTATTAAAAAATCTGGAATCTTATATTTAGTTCCGTTTGTTTTATCGTTTATTCGCGTGATTTAAGTTAAATAAGTAAACGATATTGTTTGTGTAGATTTTTTTATTTATATTAACAGTATAATTGCATCTAAACATGATCAACTAATAAACAAGATCGTAAATAAATATTTCAAAACATTGCTAAATTCATAAATATCTATATGGATTCATACAAAAATAGTATGTTAGGTTGAATTGCTTACTTTTACTTCTTTGTTTACATATTTAGACTTTATGTATACTTGTATTTTACAGTCTGATCTCAACGTTAATCTTTTCGGTCGCGATATTTCTGAATCCGTGAACAAGATATTGGGCGAAAGAGTGCCCAATGCGCTCATCGAGTACGAGGTAAGAAAAAAAATCTTTACAATGTTATAAATCCGAAAGTGTGTTTGTAGGTTTGCTTTTCACTCAGGATAGGGCAATGAATAATAATAATAATAATATCATGGGACATCTCACACATTGCCATCTGATCCGAAACTAGGCAGAGCCTGTACTACGGTAATCAGACAACTGATATACATACTTATATATTTTAAATACATACTTATATAGATAATTAACACCCAAACACAGAACAAATATCTATGCTCATCGCACCAATATTATGTCCTGGGTGGAAATCAAACCCACGACCTTTTGGCTTTGCAGTCAGGAGCAATAACCACTACACCAACGGGCCACTTAAATGAATTAATATTATTTCTTATCATTGTTATATTAAAACGGTAACGGTAACGGTAAGGAGGATGGGAGAGATTAAACGACATTAAAAATTTACCCGAGTAATGTCACGGTCGAGACCTAGAATTAACATAAATATAACTTCTGTAAATGATTACCAATAATAATACGATAATGATAATCACAGACGCTAAAAAACGCACAAAAAAACCACTCGGATTTTATATATAAAAATGTAACTAAACAGTAATTTAACCTATTGCTGCTAAACGCTATTTTTGCAATTATTACAGTTTTTGTAATTCATTGAAATAACTCGTGATATCCCTTCAAGGGACATCACTTAGTGATAAATAAAAGCCGACTTTTTTTTTATTCGTAGGTGTTAATTTAACTTTTTCATAGTCTATTTTTTCCTAAATCTGGCTTCGCAATATTACTATTCGCCGTCATATTGACGAATAGATAAAGTTTGAAATTAAATTTGATAAATTAAACTGTCTATCTGATACGATTTGCCTGCAATATGCCCGTCTAACATGATCTAGTAATACTACTTCACTTTTTACCGAAATTTTTACCACAAGTGTCGAAAGTTTCAATCCAATTAAAAGACCGATGTAGGCTAGAATAACATCATATCGAATAGGGCTCCTGCGACATCTATTATGTGTATTGTGTTGTGTTGAGCATCTTCACTCAGGTTTAATACCCGTCAACTGTTAAAAGCTTTGTAAAGGCTCGAATGGATGGATTGTATGTCGACTAAAATTATCATATACGGTGAGTAATACCTATTGCACACCATGGTCAGAAATCTCAGAAAAAATTATTTCGGAAATCGTAACAAAACTTCCAATAATAACTGTACATATTTTCAAACTAAGTCGAATGGGCAATCAGTAGATGTTTTCATATTTGAGCTACTGAATATTGATATTTCTAATTATATACTTTCAAATGGAAAAAGCCATGTAAATAATTGTAATTTATTACGTAATACATGTTTGATGGTCGCCGCGTAATCGCATTGACGGACAGTCAAATAATAATTCTGCTAAATTTTACAGGCCTATTTTGATTATAAAAATGACTTTATAATCACACCAATACTATACGTTTTTAATATTAAATAAGTTCACTAACTTTATCTCGCTTTATTTGTTTTTAAATTCTCATGTTTATCTTCATGGGATACACATAGCAATTTAAAAACAAATAGGAGACAATGGATAGAGTCTGTTATTTGTTGCAAACATGGGCTCTGCAAAGTGTTCTAAATTTCATGAATTTAAAATTAAATAAAAAGCAATAAAATCCGTAAATTAGTTTCGTTTTAACATTAATCTTCATTCATCTTATAATTAAAATTTAACAATTAAGTATTCCTTAATGATGATAGTAAAATTAAAATAGACTAATTTTTCTTTTCAGGAACAACTCAATCGCCTTGTCGCCAATCTCATTTTGTCTTTGATCGACCGTATCTTCTAAGGAGCCAATTGGAAGTTTTTACAGATGAAGTATCTGAAATATGTCTGATGTCGACAACATATCGTTAAGACGATAACTTATAAACATTCAAAACACCAATGCAAATATCAATAGAGTAATTGTAATTCTCTTAATATAAACAAAATTTCTGCTTTAAATATAAATCAATATCATAATTAATCTCTAATTTTTTTCCCTTTTTTGTAATAAAAGTGTAGTCCTTTTGTGGAACATGTATATAAGTTTATTTTTATATTACTAAAAGCAAAATCAATGAGGAAAATGTAGCTATTATAAAACCAGATATTTCAGGTTTTGCTTCATTGGCATGCAAAGGGTATCAATAAACGTATCTCCAAAAATAGCACTAAAGCAATCTCGTATTATGAGTTAATGACATGAATAATCCCATTAAGAATATGAAATGTACAAAAATCTCGAAACGCAAGCAAAATTTGTGAGATCTTTTACAAAAGATAAAAGAATCATAAAAATTGTTTAATGGATATTTATTGAACGACAATGATAATGATGCGCCTAAGAAGGGGCGTAATGTTCTATACATACAGATGTCCTTAATTTTTATAAATTACCACCTGAAACTGCTACTTTTAGACTGACAACGATGTCTTCTTAATACCACACTGTCTAGGTACTTCCTTCACCAATTCCAATCCACATTAGTTTTACTTCTTAAATTATTTGTTTTGCCTAGAGAGAAAAAAAAGCTATATGATTCTATTTACATCGTATTTGTTTCTAGTGGACGCTCTATAAATATTTTTTTTTTATATTGTTATTTATTTTAGTTTAGTAATACTAAGGGTGGTAAGTTAAACAAGATAATAGTTTTAATTACCCAGATTTTGGCCCCTCCAAAGTTTATTTAATAACAATTCATTATTCACGCTAATGGTACTATATAGTGTACGAGTATAATAATTTTAAAGTATGAAGTATAAGTGTAGAACACACCGATTTCACTATTCTTTCTGCTAATTATCTTTATGCTTCAGCATCAAAACAAGCCGTTATTTAAAAAAAAAATTCAAAATGCTTCTCCTATTTTAACTTTGAAATATATTTTTCGGTGGTAGAGTCACGCAGCTGCTCCCGCTGCTGAATTCCGGCTCGAACCGGATTAGTACCACGACCTCACAGAAAATCGGCGTAAAGTGGAAGTGTTTTTGCTTTCGCGTTTGGTCCGGTAAGTGAAGTGGCCGGTGGCCCATCCCCTCCCTCCGATTCTTCCCTCTCTTACTCCCGTCCCTACCTCTTCCTCCACCCCCTCCTCTTCTGCTTCTTCTCTCCTCTCTCCTTCACATATCTCTTTCAAAAATTCCCCTCTCCCAAAAAGCTGGCAACGCATTTGTAACGCTGCAAATGTCCATGGGCAGTGGTGATCTTTTACCATCAGGTGAGCCGCTTGCTCGTTTGTCAGACTACTCTATAAAGAAACATTCGTACATAAATTTCACACGGACGATACCCAGCCAGCTCCTAGAATCTACAGGATATGTAATATGAGTGATGTCGAAGCGTTACGTCGAGTTATGGCAATACCCATTTTTTATTTATATTTAAACCGTGTTTGATCTAGTCCTGTCAACTTTTAAAGGCTACAAAACCAAAATCAGCTTACGAGTTTGTGACCTAAGTTATTATTAAACTCCCTACTATCTTGGTGGCGTCTTGGAAATGGACATAAATAATATTTTTTGACAATGAACTGGTAAACAGATAAACCCCTTAAGCCATCAATTAATGTCGTTCGTCGTTCGTAAAGTCACGAACCTTAACAGCCTACACTGCTTATTACGGTTACGCGAGTTCATGGCTCACGTATGACGTTCTGCTATGGGGCAATAGCGTAAAAGTTTCAGACGTATTTGTATACCAAAAAAAATATATCCGTATTCTTCTAAATATTAAAGAATCAGAAAGCTGCAGACCCCATTTCAAAAAATTAAATATGATAACTTTTACGGCGGTATACATATTTGAAGCTTTAAAGCATGTGCGAAAATATTCGATTTTCTTTAAAAAACTGTCCGATGATCCACGTCCATTAAAGGGTGAACAAAATGCAAAAACTTTCTTAAACCAAATTAAAAAAATACTATCCGAAAAATGCTGTTATTCCCTTAATGGATATTTGAACGACGGTCCTTTGGAGCGAATCAATCCGCCGCTATTCCACATATTCCTATATCCTTTTACCCCATATGTCAACGATAATGTACTTCCTTAGTAAATAAATACATAATGTGAATTATTGTTAAACACATGGAATGCAATAAATGAATAATGAACATTTGCTCGAACTTTCGAACAGTACGTCGTTTTGTCTACAGCAGTGGCTCTTAACCGGTGGTCCGCGGACCACTGGTGGTCCCTGGAAGCATCCCAAGCGGTCCGCGGTGCTATCCTAATAAATATGTTAGATGAGTCGACACGATACAA